>APFE031069054.1:15491-56235 GCA_000404065.3 Pinus taeda | reverse complement strand
CAGGTATCTGGTATGTAGACAGTGGGGCTTCACGTCATATGACAGAAGTCCGTGAGTACTTCTCAGAGCTTTCAGAGAGTGACACTGATGTAGAAGTAGTACTCGGTGATGACAGAGTTGTTAGAGCAGTCGGGGTGGGGACACTGACATTTCAGAGGGAGTCCAAACCTCCCTTGAAAGTGACAGAGGTTCTTTATGTGCCAGGGATGAGGAAGAACCTCATATCTGTCTCAGCTTTGGAGGACAGAGGATATGAGGTACTGTTCAGGGGAGGACAGGTGTTGATGTATCCCAGGGGCGCTCCAGCTGAGTCAGCTAGAGTGATAGGTGTACGCCATGCAAAGGTGTACAGGTTTGCATTCCAGCCCCTTTTGGCATTGAGTAGTAGTACCGACAACAGAGCTAGAAGTTCTGAGCAGTGTGAGATTTGGCACCGCAGGATGGGACATATGTATCATGGAGCCTTGAGGAACTTGCGGGAGATCACTACAGGTATGCCAGATTTCAGTACTGATCACTTTGATACTTGTAGAGGATGTGCTATGGGCAAGTTTGCCAAATCCCCTTTTCCCAGCAGTGACAACAGAGCGACTGGGATACTTGATTTGATACATTCTGATGTGAGCGGTCGGATGTCTCATGTTTTCTTGAGTGGATATGAGTATTATGTTTTATTCATTGATGATCACTCCAGGAGGACCTGGATTTATTTCTTGAAGACCAAGAGTGAGGTCTTCAAGCGGTTTCAGGAGTTCAGAGCTCTTGTGGAGACACAGACAGGTCGGAAGATCAAGTCCCTGAGGTCGGACAATGGAGGAGAGTACACCCTTGGAGAGTTTGTTGACTATTGTGCGGAGGCAGGCATTAGGAGGGAGTTCACTGTTCCTTACAACCCCCAGCAGAACGGGGTTGCGGAGAGGAAGAACAGATCCATCATAGGGGCTGCCAAAGCCATGTTACATGATCAGGGGTTGCCATTGTTTTTGTGGGCAGAGGCCTGCAACACAGCTGTTTACTTGCAGAACAGGAGTCCGCATCGTGCCTTGGGGCACATGACTCCGGAGGAGGCTTTCTCTGGGAAGAAGCCTGATATTGGTCATCTTCATATCTTTGGATGCATTACATACTCCTATATAACCAAGGAGAAGAGGACCAAACTAGAGCCCACCGCAGAGAAGGGTATCTTTGTGGGCTACAGTGAGACCTCAAAGGCCTTTCGGATTTACATTCCTGCACAGAGGAGTTGTTGTTAGACGGGATGTGAAGTTCGAGGAGGACAGGGCCTTTAGGAGATCACGGGAGTTGGAGTATCTGGATCAGCCAGACCCTCAGCAGCAGTTGAGTCAGTGGCAGGGATCCAGTGGGCAGGGATCAGGGGGATCAGGAGGATCAAGAGATACATCTATGAGGATGTCAGGTCCATCAGTGAGCAGTGGCTCACCGAGCCAGAGGGGTGGTGCTCCGAGCAGGTCACAGAGCAGTTCATTAGGGAGTCCACTGATGGACAGTTCACACGGTACCTCAGCTTCTACAGGTTCAGGTGCAGGCAGGAGGACAGCAGACAGACAGTCAGGAGTTCAGGCTACTGATGGTGATGAGGAGGAGTTTCATTCTCCTATGGGAGAAGCATGCTCAGGGAAGAGGAAGCCCAAGTGGCTTCAGGGCACCTTGAGAGATGCCACATCTGTTGCTGAGCCGAAGAGGCCGGTCAGAGAGAGTAGACCACCTGAGAGATTTGTAGCTATATGGCGATGGTTACCAGCATCCTTGACTCTGAGCCTTCTAGCTATGAGGAGGCAGCTAGCCAGCAGGTCTGGAGAGAGGCCATGCAGGAGGAGTATTCTTCTATCATGAAGAATGATGTTTGGGAGGTGGTGCCGAGGCCTGAGGGCAAGTCCGTGGTTACTTTCAGATGGCTTTACAAGGTAAAGCATGCTACAGATGGCAGCATTGAGAAATTCAAAGCGAGGTTTGTGGCTAGAGGGTTCTCCCAGGTAGAGGGAGTTGATTATGAGGAGACCTTCGCTCCCGTGGCTCGATATACTTCGATTCGCTCCATTATATCGATAGCAGCAGAGATGGGTTGGAGATCCACCAGATGGATGTGAAGACCGCATTTCTCAATGGCTTCATACAGGAGGAGGTGTACATTGAGCAACCACAGGGCTTTGAGGTGCATGGGAAGGAGTCCCATGTGTGCAGACTGAAGAAGGCCCTTTATGGCCTGAAGCAAGCTCCCAGAGCTTGGTACTCCAGGATAGATACTTATTTGCAGGAGATGGGTTTCACAAAGAGTGAGGCAGATCCGAACCTTTACTTTATTGTGATAGGTGAGGAGCCTCTCATTCTGGTGTTGTATGTGGATGACTTGGTCATTACAGGTGCAGAGAGACTCATAGAGCACTGCAAGAGAGATCTTGCGACGGAGTTTGAGATGAAGGACATTGGCTTGATGCATTACTTTTTGGGTTTGGAGGTGTGGCAGGAGGAGGGGCATTTCTTCCTGGGGCAGGGGAAGGATATTGTGGACATCCTTAGCAGATTCCACATGGAGGATTGTAGACCCATGTCGACACCGATGATCACCAACTGGAAGAAGCTTCGTGCTTTGGATTCCGAGTTGGTGATCCCACATTGTACAGGCAGCTGATTGGTTCTTTGATGTATTTGGTCAACACTAGACCAGATATCTGTTTTGCAGTCAACACGATGAGTCAGTTTATGTGTGAGCCTAGGAAGGTTCACTGGGTGGCTGCAAAACACATTTTGCGGTACTTGCAGGGGACAGTGGATTATGGTCTGGACTACAGGCAGGGGGATGGAGTGAGGTTGGTAGGTTATACTGATTCTGATTGGGCAGGTTGTGCTTCTGATAGGAAGAGCACTTCAGGGTGTTGTTTGGGTTGGGTTCAGCAGTAGTGCATGGTTCATCCGGAAGCAGCAGTCAGTAGCATTGAGTTCAGCGGAAGTAGAGTATATGGCAGCCAGTCTAGCTAGTTGTGAGGCCATTTGGCTTCGCAAGATGTTGTTTGGCTTATTTGGTCAGCCGTTGAAACCTTCAGTGATCTACTGTGATAATCAGAGTTGCATTAAACTCACGGAGAATCTAGTATTTCATGACAGGTCAAAGCATATCGGGATCAGATATCATTTCATCAGAGATTATGTTCAGAAGGGAGTTGTGAAGCTTGAGTATATTTCCACTGATGAGCAGGTAGCAGACATTCTTACCAAAGCCTTACCATAGGGCAAGCATGTTTACTTCAGAGACAAGATGGGTGTGGTGAGGAACACCTTCCTCGGTAAGAGGGAGTGTTGAAATTTGGTACCGGAGGACAGGTGGTTCCCTTAGGCTTTGATCTTTGGCCTAGGGAAAAGTGTCCAAAAGATTTTAATTTTTCTCCTAAAGTGACTTTATATTTTTTATAAAGTTAAATCTAATTTAAAAGTGACTTTAAGTGATAAAGTTACTAAGTCTAATTTTAAAGTGACTTTTATAAAGTCAATGAAAATTTAGAAAGGAAAAGTGACTTTGGAAATAAATGACTAAGTGGGTCTTTATTAAAGTGGGTGAATTAAAAAATAGAAAGTGAGATTTAAATGTGCATTTAATCTCAGCGATTGATCTAAATCTATCTCAGCCATTGGATTTAGGGATTACCCAAAAGTCATTTAGGGTTGGGTTAAAGGAGGAAAAGGAGGAAAAGATCATTCTATTCTTTCATGAGCAGATTGGGAGAAGGAGAGCAAGAGAGCAAGGGAGATTTCTGAACAAGAAGGAGAAAGAGGCAATAGTTTGGCACACATACCAGGCACTGGTATGGACAAATGCGTGGAATAATTGATCTTGGAATTGGAGCTAGGATGTCTATTGTGCGATGCAACATAAGTGGTTCAAAATGGCCACATCTAGGGTTCTAATTATGAAGAAAAATATTATACTAATAACCATGGATATCTTGGTTGAAGCAGAGATATGCTTTCCCATTTGTGAAGATCCAAACAATGACTTGAACTGACAACTAGTTACAGAACCATTTGATGCAAAAAGCATCTCCCCACAAGAGAATTACAGAAGAAGCACAAATAAAAGAAGGTGTAGACAATACTTGAAAGTATCTTTGAACATCAATAACATGGTGAAGATCCTCAAGATACTCATGAGCCGGTTTAAAATGTATAGATTGCAAAGCGAAATCATGTCGATGACTTAAGCTATGGCGGAAGTGATTTACAATTCCTTCTCGTATTTTAGTTGAGGTATCGCAGAAGTGAAGAAGAAAAAAAAATGTGTCAAATAGACAATCTCCTAGATAGTAGAAGAAATGTTGCAGTCTATATAAATGGAATCTAGATAACTTGTGATCAATTTATTGCACATTCCACTAATTCAACGCAAAAGAAATTTTCATTGCCATGAAGTCCAATGATCCAATATGGAAAATTGTCTAATGAAACACTGATTTATAATGCAAAACACATAAAAAATGTTGAATATTCAATCACCAAGTACAATCTCCTTTATTTTTTTTCCAATAGGGCTAATGTGAGTACCTGGATCTATGGCAAAGAATATGAAGAAGAAGTTGTAAGGAAATTTGAAAGTGGCATTATTTTCATGTGATCAAAGAGAGGCAAAAAATAAAAATATAGTTAAATGGGAAACATTGATTTTAAGCAAGCATTGCTTGTTAAGTGCACAATATTAAACCTACATAGTAGAAGTAAGAATAATTCAAAACACGATGTATTAAAATCACAGGTTTTCATAAGTCTCTAAATCATATTTGTAAGATTTTAAATAGGATATATATATATATATATATATTATATATATATATATATATATATTTAGGTCAAGAATCCCAAAGGCACAAGATACTGGTCAAGGGCACCAACTTAGGTGTTTTATATTTTTTCATCAGGTGTAAAAAACCATTATCATAAATGGATAAATTGTGACCATATGATATATACATGTGGATTTAGATGGTTTAATGGACTTAAATGATTTTGAACCAATGACCTATGACCTCCTTATCAACAACATGCCTTAGGAAAATAGTTCAAATGATAGAGTTAACCCCCTAGGGCATAGTAATAATGTTTTCACTTAACTACCTACCCTTTAATTTCATATGGATTTGAGGAAGTTTATTCAATCAAATAAGGTTTCACTCACATGACCCAAGCTAGCTTCTCTCACACACTCATGGTTGGTACATCTTCATATCCAATCCTTCACTACTTAACATCAATCTAGCCACCTATATTTAAGTCAAGTCTTCCAAGTATTACATACATTACAAATTCAAGGCTTTCAAGTCTTACATACATTGAACATTCAAAACTCATTTTCTAATAAGAAACACCAAAACTATGCAAGATATTTATAATTCCCATAGTTTACAAAATCCAAATGATATCATAAATTTTTCCAAGTAAATGATATACTATAATATCATGAAAATAATATAATATATATATATATATATATACACATAAGATGGGATAATTTAGACCTTACAAAATTTATACTTCAACATCTATCATAAAAAGCAATTCCAAAGATTTTTTCTTTAAAAAAAAAAAAAACTTTACTGGATTCAAATAAAACCCTATGTCAAAAAGCAAAAGTGATCTAATTCAGATAAGGTTGACACTATGAAAATGCCAATCACTAGCAATAATAAATAATTCGGTAAAGAAACTTTGTAAATAAATGTATTTGGAATTTTTGTCATTCTATGTACCATACTAAAACATAAGAACTTAATTTTTATTTGAAACTTAATAAATAGAGTGTCTTTATAGAAAATAACGACGCTAGAGCTTCTTTAAAATCATCTATACTACAGCAATTTTCACTTCAGTTTTCCTAAAAGGAAACTAGCGAAATTCTCACTGGTGGTTGGAAGATTACAAAAATGACCCTTTAACATGAAATAGAAATCGAAACTAGGTAGATATTTTTTTTCCAAATTCAAAACTTCTGAGAACCTTACTTTTGGTCTACACTAAAATATTCAATATAAAATCAACTAGACTATATTCTAGATTACAACAAACTTCAATCTTTCCCAATTCAATCTCTATGCATGATACCATAACCAAACAAAATGGTCTCCAAAAATTACTTTCATTTCGTCTTTCATCTCTCTACTGGAGACCACAACTCATGAAATCAAAAGAAAATTCAGAGAAATGTCGAGACATTACATTAAAATATCTTGAAGGTCAAGATATTTGAGAAGTATAAAAGAGCTTTGATGCCAATATTTACTGGAAACACCCAGAATACCTACAAGCTTTGAAAATTTCCCCACAAAACCCTATGATTAAGAAGGAAGCACTCCTTAGATGCCCTAATTGTATGAATTGAACCTCTATAGTTTTACAGAACAAAAAAAAATCACGGATAACTCCAAAGAGGAAGGGATTATGAAAATCTCCCTCAACCCCCCCTTTGAAAAGTAACAAACCCTTGTGAAAGCATTTTCGATCCCGAAATATTTCAGAAATTTACATCAAACTCTGCTGTGTTACATGATTTTTATGGTAAAGTGTGTTAATGTTAGTGAATCTCATCTCGATTTGCTAACCATGGAAATATACAATCCATACCCGTAATTTTTTTATGGATTACACCCCATTTCTACCTAAATTTATCATCAAAGATTATAAATCGTAAATATTCATGGAGACTTGGTTTGTTATATATATTTCCAATTAAATTCAAGAAATTGTCACAAGTTTTGTGCAAACATCCACATATAGTTCAAAAAATAAATATTTTCAGGGATTATGACCATAAAACACGAAACTCCAGGATTTGTTGCTATTATGAAAGGAAAACATGGAACTATTATGAAATATAGCACAAAACTTTCTGAATTCCAAAAAAAAAAAGAAATTTTAACTGAATAATGTAGAACCTCTAATTTTGATTGAAAGGCATGACCAAAGGTTTGTAAAACATCAACAAATGAAACAATAAAAATAATGGACCCCCTGATGATGGACCCCCTTTGGGGTTTGAAACGTTGACTCAATGAACAGAAGACTGTGGACAATCCGGAGCATACCACTGCAAAAAACTTCCACAGAAGCCTAAAATCTAACAATATCAAAATAACCATGGGGGAATATGTATTGAATAGTCCAATTCTTTCCATTCCAATGGTTGGTGCTAATGTTGTACTAGGAGTTCAATGATTACAATCTTTAGGGGTGATAGCTTTTAATTTTCAAGAATTTTTCTTGATTTTTTTTTGGGAAGGAAAGAAAGTTGAATTAAGGGGTATCACAGAGAAACTAGGAAAGATAATTAGCTCCAATGCCATGACAAATCTTCTAAAGAAAGAATAATGACGTGTAATTACAAAATTATGCTAACCAGAGGTTCAAACATCAAAATCTTCTATTTCTCCAAATCTCCAAAAAAGACTTTGAAAATCATTTCAAGGTATTTGAGACTCCCAAAGGCTTCCCACCTATTCGTGATTAGGATCATGCTATTAATTTGATTCTAGGAATTGTTCCTCCAAATATCAGACTTTACAGATATCCCTATGCCTAAAAGAGTGAAATTGAATGCATGGTGGAAAAAATGCTAGAGGATGGTATAATTCAACCTAGTCAAAGTTCTTTATCTAATCCAGTGGTATTGGTACACAAGAAGAATGGATCATGGCGTACGTGTCCAGATTATAGGGATATCAACAAGCTCACTATTAAAGATAAATTTCCCATTCTTGTCATTGATGAATTGTTGGATGAATTACATGGAGCAATTTACTTCACCAAGTTGGACCTTCATTCAAGATATCATAAAATTAGAATGAACACTGAAGACATTCCGAAAACAACATTCAGAAATCACGAGGGTCATTATGAATTTGGTCATGCCTTTTGGCCTTACTAATGCACCTTCCAGATTTCAAGGTTTGATGAATTCCATTTTCAAACCATTCCTTAGAAAATTTGTGTTATTATTTTTTGATGATACACTAGTCTACAACAAGTCTTGGAAGGACCATGTTCAACATGTTGACAGGGTGCTCAAACTATTGGAGGAGAAACAATTATATGTAAAAACCTCCAAATGTTTCTTTGGAGTACAGGAGGTGGAATATCTGGGTCATATTGTATCTCATGAGGGTGTTAAGGTAGACCTTAACAAAATTAAATCCATTAAGGAATGGAAAATCCCCACAACAACAATGCATATTCGAGGATTTCTCAGGTTGACATGGTATTATCGCAAGTGATCTAGGTGGATATTGGTGGCCACCCGCCTATTCCACCTAGGCCCCCTAGTCAATTTCATCTGTTTCCTTGTTCATTTAAACATTTACTATTTTTAGCAATTTTTCGGGTTCTAAACTTCCGAAGCAGCTTTAACCCCCCTAAACGACATTTTTTTGGGGTCCGCGGCAGGCTTGTGGCAATAAGATGGGGCTTAAAATGAAACTTGTAGTACTCAGAGAGACATTTCCAACAAGGTATCGTATGTGCCAAACAGAGATAATATGACCAAGTTACGACCCTGGGAAGTTGGCTGGCCAAATAACCCCAACGGGCCCACAAACCCTTTGTGTTACATCTCCCGACGTTAGGGTTTTGGTTGTTTATGGTTTTCTCATGTTTTCCAATAATAAATAGGTCCTTGAGCCTCATTGTAACATAGTTCAGAGGTATGTAGCCACCACATATCTTCTCAGAGATATGCTACCATCACCCGAGCTATATTATTTCCATTTTGTTTGTAAGCATCATTAAGTAATTTTCTATTAATGAATTGAATTATTTTTCTATTGCATCTCTGTGTTTATGATTATATCTATAATTTGTTGCGTTCCTGTTTAAGTTCATATCAGTGGTATCAGAGAGGTTTTCTCTTTATCTATTTTTCCTTGCATGTCCCCATTGAGGTCAGGGTATAAGGAGTTAGGGCTTGATCTAGTTGAATCATTGCAAGATCAACCTCACAAAACTCGACAATGTCCCATTACCGAAGAGAAGAAAGATGAGGGGGCAAGAGATCCTTTCAAAATGTTTCTCGAGGAAGCCCTCGAGTGACATAGGGACGCAATGATAGATAACTTTTCCCAGATCCTTCGACGGCTACCCACAGGTGATGCATATTAATTCATTAGCCACTCTAGAGGTGCCACTCCTTTTAAGGTACAAGTTAACTTCGATATTCCCATATTTGAAGGCTTGATAGATGTAGACGTCGTAGATAAATGGTTAAATCTATTGGAAGGATATTTTTCAATTCATGAACTTTCAAATTGGGAAAATCCTACTTTTGCACTTCTTAAAGCCGCCCCACACATCAAGGATTGGTGGGAAACCTACTGTGAACAAAAGGATGATAGTGAACCCTCGCTGTTTTCAACCGCACCCACTTGGAATTCTTTTCCGAGACACCATCAAGGAACAATACTACCCTGTCGGGAGCTATGAAGACAAATACATAAAGTGGACCACACTACGACAAGGAAGGGATCAAGATGTGTCAGAGTTCACAAATACTTTCCATACCCTTCACATGAAGCTGGGTATCAAGGATACTGAGTGACATTTGGTGCTCAAGTACATCAATTGTCTACACAAGGACATCCAGAACGAGATGAAGTTCCTGGATATTTCCTGGCTTGACACGACGCATCGGTATGTTGTCAAGATTGAGCAAAAGTTTAAACAGAAGAAGAGGGACTTTGGATCTCTGAATCCAAAGCAAGGAAAAGATGCCCGCAAACCACATAGTAAAGGACCAAGCCAAGGCAACACTACCCAGGACAACCCATTGAAGCTGCAAGAAAAGAACAACACGCCGAAGACGAAGAAGGACATAGGAAAATGGTGTGAGTTCCATAAGAGCTCCACTCACAATACAAGTGTTGGGCCAAGCAGTCACTGGTGGATGAGCTGAAGGCTTTCGAATCAGACGTAGGTTCTGACTCTGAATTAGAACTTGATAAGGGAATTAACAAAGGGAAGCAGATCATTGATGCAGAGCCTAGTGCCACCGTGGCCACCACCAAGATCGAGAATATTGAGCCTAAAGATCTAGAGGAGGGGGAACATGTCTTCCACTCACATATGTGGGTGAAGGGTTCTCCGCTGCAGTTCATTGTCGACAACCGGAGACAAAAGAACCTCATTTCAGCAGAGGTCGTGAAGCGGTTGGGCCTAAAGACTATAATACATCCACAATTGTACACCATCAAGTGGCTTCACCAAGCACGAGATATTCGTGTCAGCCAGTAGTGCCACCTTCCCTACAACATCAAGCCCTTCACAAATGAGGTACTATGTGACATTGTGCCTCTTGAAGTTTGTGATGTATTGTTAAGACAACCATACTTGTGGAAGTGACATGTTGTATATGAGTGTAGACCTCGCTTTGTAATTATTACTTTGGCTAATAAGTTGTACAAGATACTAGGGGTAGCCTTGCCTACTACCATCTTTTTGATCATTATAAAGCAATGCAATATGATCATTTCCGAGACCAAGAAATTTGTTTTCATTATGATTCGCCCCTAGGGCAAGAAGAAGGTTGTGACCATGGCTTCCAGGCAAGGCTCCTCTTCATAGTAGCAACAGATGGACAAGGTCGTGGAGGAGTACAGGGATATTTTTTCCTCACCCACAGGGGTACCTTTACACTGTCAGGTCAAGCACTCCATCGATCTGACCCCGAGTGCGCCGTTGTCGAATGGACTGATTTATTGATGCTCTATTCTGGAGAATGATGAAATCAAGGGGAAGATTTAGGAACTATTGCAGAAAGGGCACATCAGGACAAGCTCATCACCTTGTGGAAGCCCGATTGTATTGGTACAGAAAGAAGGATGGGACCTAGAGGCTCTGTATTGACTATCAGGTGTTGAAAAATATCACTGTCCAAAATAGGTACCCACTCCTGTGGATTGATGACCTTCTGGACCAGCTCAAGGGGGAAAAATATTTCAGCAAGATTGGCTTGAAGTCAGGTTATCACCAAGTGCCTATAGAATCCTCTGATGTGTGGAAGACTACCTTCAAATCCAAGGAGGGCCTTTTCGAATGGTCGGTAATGCTGTTCGGATTGAAAAACACCCCTGCAACCTTCATGAGATTGATGGGCGACATCTTGTGAACCTTCACCAATGCAATCGTGGTGGTGTATTTAGATGACATATTAATCTTCAACCAAAGTTTGGAAGAGCACCTCCACAATATTCGATAGGTCCTTCAAACCCTGCGCCAACAGAAGTTGTGTGCTAACTTGGAGAAATGAACCTTTGGCCTAACCTAGGTTCAATATCTGGGGTACATCATTGATGAGCAAGGTGTACATGTGGACCCATCCAAGATACATTTCATTCGGGATTGGCCACCCCCAACCACTCTAACAGAGCTCCGCAACTTTTTGGGTCTTGCCAATTTCTACCATAGGATCAAGTTGGGGTTCTCTCATATCACTTGGCCTTTAAGTCAATGTTGAAAATGGCAACAAGAAATGCTAAAAATAGAAATTCTAAAAAGAGCATTGCTATAAATAACATTTCAGGATATACTCCAACTGAGTTGGAAATAGCAAAAAATAGAAATGCTAAAAATAGCATTGCTATAAATAGCATTTCGGGATACATTCCAATTTTAATTAGTCCCTAAATTAAAATTGTGAATTAAAATTCGAATTTGAGCTCAACAACTGTTTGTCAAATTATTAATTAATTTTTCTTGAGTTAATTAGTTGGAGAAAATCAAACATGAAGTCTAGGTGAAGACATGCAACAATTATCCCTTTGATTGAGGAAGTTATCCCTTAATTAAGGATATCATGATGAGTTGTGCTTTGAGTTGTAATTAGTTAGCTCAGTTAACTAAGTTAAGTTCAGTTAGATTAGTTCCAACAGTTTGTGGAATTGATTGTGAGTTCAGTTAGTTAATGCATGCATGCATGCAACTAGTGTTCTCCAGATAACTGAATATTCTCTCATAAATAACTCATGCATGTCAACTCAGAGAAAGACCCAGTTGAGATTAAAGGAAGGGACAATGTACTATCAGTTGGAGGAATTTTCCTATAAAGGAAATTCATTCATGCAGAAGGAATTAACTCCTTCAGGATTGCACAATTATTTCAGAGGTCAGTGTTGTGTGTGAGGTGAGAATCACATAGGTTGCAGCTGGAGGACCCATGAGAAACTATGCAAGGAAATAGGAGGCTTGGAGGACTGAAGGAAGGCATATGTGTTGTTTATTCTATCTATGAGCAGCAGCGAGGGATTGTACTGAGATCTGGATAGCTTGTGAGCTAAAGCTTTGTGTAATCCTCAGATATTTCCACTTGTATGATAATACAAATAGCAGGGTTTTAGCTGAGGCTTTCCCCAGAGTATTCTTTTGTGTTTCATGTGTGATTGAATCTTCTTCTCTGTTATATGTGTTATGGTTGATCTTGCTCAAAATTGATGAAGCTTTCGGAAGTTTTATTGTAGAATTAGATTAAGTATTTTGCTTTAGTACATTGCATAATCAGATTAATCTACAGTGAGAATTTCTGCATGGTATCAGAGCAAAGGGGAGAACAATATACAAAGAAGGGAGAAGTTTGAAGTTTGAAGTTCTTGATTGTAGGTACAAAATTGATTTCTTATCACATATCAAAGTTCACTAATGCTGTTCAATGGCTTGAGACTCAAGTATGCCTTGGATGGCAGCTCAAATTACATAGCCTGGAAGGATTGCATGGAAGCGGTATTAGAGGACAACAGTTTGAAGGACTTCATTGATCAAGAAGTCCCCAAGCCAACAACAGCTAATGCCCAAGAATTGGCAGAATGGAAGAAATGTGTGGCGAGAGCAAGGAGGATTATTCTGGAGGAAGTTCAAGACCATATTGTCTCGAGCCTCCATGGGAAGGAGACTCTATTTTCAATGTGGAAGACATTGAAGGATCTATATCACAACAACAACGACCAGAGGAAGATGGTGCTGAAGGACAAGCTTCAACAAATCAAGTGTGAAAAGGGTGACATGATCTCTAGATATCTGAACCAACTCACCACCTATAGAGATGAGCTTGGAAGAGTACGAATCACGACAACCGATGATGACATGGTGAGTCTTTCTCTCCTCGGTCTTCCTAAGAGCTGGCATAACTACTAGGACTCAGTGAATGGAAGAGATAAACTGCCAGATTGGGAACAACTGTGGTCGGATCTAATGCAGGAGGAGATTAGGAGGAGCACCAGAGATGGTTCTTCATCCAAGGAGGATGAAGAAAATCTGGCCTTAGCCAGTAAGGCAAGGAAAGGGAAGGAGAAGGATTCTCATTCCAAATTGAGTTCTTCCCATGGTGGGAAGAAGATTGACAAATCTAAAGTGAGATGCTTTAATTGTCATGAGGTGGACCATTATGCAACTAATTGTCCATTGAAGAAGTCCAAGAAGGGATCCTTGGAAGGATCTAAAGGTGATGCATTGGCCTCTCAGTTCGAATTGGATTTTACCCTCATCGCATGCATGGTTTCATCGATGATGGGTTGTGGTTGGTTTCTTGACAGTGGAGCCTCATTCCACATGACCGGCAATAAGAGTTTGTTTAGTACCTTGGAGGAGAAAGACCTCAAGATACTCATAAATATGGGTGAAGATGAAAGGTACTGTGTTTTAGGTGAAGGTACAATTTCTTTTCAAAGGGAGCATGGAGATCGCATCACCTTGACATTTGTGAAGTATGTATCAGGATTGAAGAAGAACTTGGTATCGATTGCGATGTTGGAGGACAAAGGCTATGATGTAGTCTTCAGTAAGGGAAAGGTTTTCCTTAGACACATCACCACGAGATAGGTGAAGCAGATCGGTTCACGAGTCAAGAACATGTATGCTCTTGAGGTTCAAGATAAATGCAAAGCCTTGAGGAGCAAGGCAAATGTTGGAGACTTGGTGGTTGAGAAAGAGAGTACATTACCTCTCAACATGCAATGCCAGAAGAAGTCTCAGACAATTGTGGAGGAGCCATAATTGGTGAAGCAACTTCAGGAGGTTGTGGAGTAGCCACAACTGGAGACGCTAAGAGGAGACCGAGTGGAGGCATCCACTCATGCAGAGTCCTCCAGTAGGGGGAAATTTCGAGCCAAGTGGGAAGAGGAATCACATGCATCCATACCTCTAGGTGGGAGGTGGGGCGATGTGGAGTGATAGTCCCAAGAAGGATGAAATAGGGGTAGGATCCTTGAGGTACCCAGCCTCTTTGATTATACCTTGCTACGGGAGCCCCAACGAGGAGCAGTAGGACTGGCTAAGTGAGTAGAGACAGATGCGGATAGAGCAGCAGATGAAGCTTCAACATCAGAGGGTGTTTCTAGCCCAACAGGGAGGTTAGTTGGGAGATCAGTTACTTACTTCTCAGTAACTGAGTTGCAGTGCAACAGTGGGAAACACAATGCAACATGATGAGAGGAGGTGCGGTGCAGATGCAGTGCTGGGAGATAGGACTAGCAGCAACACGGATGCAGCAGGAGGATTCAGTGTGATTGATGCATTCAGAGATCAAAGTGACAGAGTCTAGAGTAGTCAGATATTGAAGAGCACAGAGGTGCAGAGTTTTTAGTTGACATAGGCAATAGCAGTCAGAGACTTTGATGATAGAGGCATCATTTTGATTCAGGTTGGATATTTTTTGTGTTCCTAGAGTTGTTGGAGCAACAACACTTGAGAGAAGTGTTGCATGCAAAACATTCCAAAGGTTCAGGATCAGGGTCGAGTTTAATGCCTTTCTTGTTGAGAGGGAGTGTTGAAAATGGCAACAATAAATGCTAAAAATATCATTTCTATAAATAGAATTTCAGGATATACTCCAACTCAGTTGGAAATAGAAAAAAATAGAAATGCTAAAAATAACATTGTTATAAATAGCATTTCGGGATACAATCCAATTTTAATTAGTTCCTAAATTAAAATTGTGAATTAAAATTCAAATTTGAGCTCAACAATTGTTTGTCAAATAATTAATTAATTCATCTTGAGTTAATTAGTTGGAGAAAAATCAAACATGAAGTCTATGTGAAGACATGCAACAGTTATCCCTTTGATTGAGGAAGTTATCCCTTAATTAAGGAGATTAGGATGAGTTGTACTTTGAGTTGTAATTAGTTAGCTTAGTTAACTGAATTGAGTCCAATTAGATTAATTCCAACAGTTTGTGGAACTGATTGTGAGTTCAGTTAGTTAATGCATGCATGCATGCAGCTAGTGTTCTCCAGATAACTGAATATTCTCTCATAAATAACTCATGCATGTCAGTTCAGAGAAAGACCCAATTGAGAATAAAGGAAGGGACAATGTACTATCAGTTGGAGGAATTTTCCTATAAAGGAAACTCATCCATGCAGAAGGAAATAACTCCTTCAAGATTGCGCAGTTATTTCAGAGGTCAGTGTTGTGTGTTAGGTGAGAATCACACAGGTTGCAGCTGGAGGACCCAAGAGAAATTGCGCAAGGAATATGAGGCTTGGAGGACTGAAGGAAGGCATATGTGTTGTCTACTATATCTATGAGTTGCAGTGAGGGATTATACTGAGAGATGGATAGCTTGTGAGTTAAATCTTTGTGTAATCCTGAGATATTTCCACTTGTATGATAATACAGATAGCAGGGTTTTAGCTGAGGCTTTCCCCAGAGTATTCTTTTGTGTTTCATGTGTGATTGAATGTTCTTATCTATTATATGTGTTCTAGTTGATCTTGCTCAAAATCAATTAAGCTTCCAGAAGTTTGATTGTAGAAGTAGATTAAGTATTTTGCTTTAGTAAATTGCATAATCAGATTAATCTGCAGTGAGAATTTCTACAGTTAAGTCACCAAGGGCAGAGCAAAAGTAAAGTTTTTTGGTTGGAAAACCAACAACAAATGTTCTCCGTGTTGAAGAATCACCTATGTTTTACACTAGTGCTCACATTACCAGACCTGTAACAACCATTTTGGATTGAGACAAATGCCTCTGGTTATGCTATTGGTGCAGTTCTTACTTAGCATGGGCATCTAATGGCTTAACAGAGTGAGACAATTTCAGACACAGTCGGAAAGTACCCCACTTATGAAAAAGAACTGTATTCCATTATGCAGGCCTGCTATCAATGGAAGCATTACATTCAGGGGAAGGAAATGGTCATCCACACAGACCACCGGCCTCTACAGTTCATACAAACACAAGAAAAATTGTAGAACGATCGCCATTAGAAATGGTCCACCTATTTGCAACTGTTCCATTTGAACATTAATTATAAGAAGGGCAGCACCAATAATGTTGCTGATTGCCTCAACCGACCACCGGTTATGGTGCTGATCACTGTGATCGACTCTTGTGGGCATGAGACATCAGGGTGGCCGCATCTTTACAAGAGCGATCTAGAATTTGGAAGCATATACCAGACATTCCTGGAAGGGAAGAAAGTTCCAAATTTTCACCTTCAAGATGCACTGTTATGTCACATGGGACACATCTGTGTTCCTTCAAGTGAGCGCGCTAAGATGATTTGCAAGGTGCACTACAATTGGGTTGTTGGACATTTCATAGTAGTGAAAACAATAGCGGTATTGCAAAAGTATTTTTATTGGCTGAAACTAAATCAAGATGTTGGGAGGTAAATTAGATATTGCATTGCCTGCACCATTGCCAAACCAACCATCAAGAAGCAAGGCCTGTATACTCCTCTACCTACTCCTAGCCAGCCTTGGGAATCTGTCTCCATGGATTACATGTCAGGCCTTCCTTCTACTAAGCACAACAACGATTTCATTTTCATGGTCTTCAACAGATTCTCTAAGATGGCCATCATGGCGGCATGCAAGAGGAGTATCACAATAGAGGCCATTGCTAATATCTTCTTTGAGCGAGTATGGGTACACTTTGGGATCCCACAATCCATTGTCTTAGATCAGGATAGAAAATTCCTGAGCTGATTTTGGTTAAGTCCACGGTCGATGTTGGATATAAAACTTACTATGTCCACGACTTACCATCCCCAAACTGATGACAAAACAGAGGTTGTCAACAAGATGATCATACACATTCTGCACATGTACAACTCGAAGCATCCATGCATGTGCAATGAAAGTCTCCCCTATGTCCAACATAGCTACAACAAATCTCTCCACATCTCAATGGGCCACAACCGCTTTCATGTAGGGGTAGGATTTCAACCATTATGCCCCTTGATGTGGCCATACCATTTGCAACCACTCAAGTAGATTTGGCTCACATTCAGTCCAAAGCTAGAAGAGATAACAACTTCATTGAGCACATTCAACACATCCACCAGCAGGTCCGTGATATATTGGATAGAGCCAATGCTAAGTACAAGCAGTGCCATGATCAACATCGAGTGCCACAGAAGTTCCAGGTGGGCGACAAAGTTTGGCTACATTTGCAGAAAGAGCGCCTTACTGGACCCCACCACAAGCTTCACCCGCTCAGATATGGGCCATACACCACCACAAAGGTTGTCAGTGGCAACACCTTCAAGCTCAGCATCCCACCATTCTTTGGTCTGCACTTAATGTTCAATATAGATTGCCTTCAACCATCCTTTCCACCTTTCTTGGACACGTCTTACATTGCAGAACAACTCACACTAATAGAGCTCAACCTAGATTACATGGAACAAGCCAAAACTGATCAGATCATGGACACACTGATCAAGAACACTCGCCAACAGAGGATACAACTATATCGAGTTTCAAAGTAGGCCAACTCCTTCACCAGTGAAAGTGGTTCACCAGGAACCAGGTTCAACAGAAATTTCCTCACCTCATGGAGGCTCTGCACGCAATGGGGACCATTGCTTCCTAAGGGGGGAGGAATTATCCAAGCGAATATTGGTGGCCACCGGCCTATTCCACCTACACGCCCCAATCAGTTTCATTTGTTTCCTTATTCATTTCAGCATTCACTATTTTTAGCATTTTTTTGGGTCCAGAACTTCCAGATCAATTTTGACCCCCTAAATGGCATTTTTTTTGGGGTCTGCGACAGGCCCCTAGTTGTTGGCAAGGGCCTATGGTGAAAACTGCAGTACTCAGATTAACCTTTCCAACAATGTATCATACACGGCAAACGGAGATAACATGACTAAGTTATGACCCTGACAAGTTGGTTGCCCAACTAACCCCAATGGGGCCCACAAACTCTTGGTGTTACATCTCCTGGGGTTAGGGTTTTGGTTTTTTAAGGTTTTGTCATGTTTTCCAATAATAAATAGACCCTTGAGCCTCATTGTAACACATTTTAGAGGGATGTAGGCACCACATCTCTTCTCAGAGATAAGCTACCATCACTCGAGCTATCTTATTTCCATTATGTTTGGAAGCATAATTCAATATTTTTCTATTAATGAAATGAAATGTTTTTCTGCTGCATCTTTGTGTTTATGATTATATATGTAATTTTATGCATTCCTGTTTAAGTTCGGATTAACAAGTTTGTTAAGAATTATGGGAGAATAACAACACCACTAACAACATTACTAAATAAGGATGCATTTTCTTGGACTCCAGAAGCAACTAAGGCCTTTGAACATCTTAACGAGACAATGTGCCAAACACCAGTCTTAGCTACGCGATACTTCAAAAAAGCCTTTATTGTGGAATGTGATGCGTCAGTTGTTTTAATGCAAGAAGGAAGACCCATTGCTTTTGAAAGTCATCAAATCATAGGAAAGTATTTACACAAACCTATTTATGAGAAGGAAATGTTGACAATATTACATGCACTAAAGCAGTGACAACTTCACCTAATGGGAAGGAAATTCAAGGTAACAATAGATCATGATTGTCTTAAATAATTTTTGTAACAAATATTATCTTCAGAAGAGAAGAAAAAATGGGTCGCAAAGATGTTGGGTTATGAGTTTGAAATCATCTACAAAAAAGGGGAGAAAAATGTTGTTGCAGATGTACTCTCATGAAAGGATGAGGATGTGGAAGCTTTGCTTTGTGCCATTTCTATTATCCAACCTGATTGGATAACCGAAGCAAGGTATGAATGGAAGAATGATGAAGAGGTGTGGCCACTCATTCAAAAGTTGCAATAAATATCTAGTATATCTAATACATTTAGATGGAAAAATGATTCATTATAGTACAAAGATCGCTTATATCTTTGTAAGAATTGCCAACTCAAGCAAAATATTCTTTTGGAATTGCACTCCTCCCCTTTGGGGGGGCACTCAAGCTTTTTAAAAACTTACCACAAGATCAAGAAGGAATTTTTTTGGGATGGCCTTAAATCTGATATTCAGAAGTTTTTGGCAGAATGTTTGTTTTGCCAACAAAATAAAGTTGAGACAATTAAGACCTCGGGTCTGTTACAACCTTTCTCCATTCCAAGTCAGGGTTGGAAGGAGGTATCAATGGATTTTATCATAGGTTTACACAAGTCTGAAGGAAAGAGTGTCATCGTGGTGGTAGTTTATAGACTTACCAAGTATGCACACTTTTGATCATTATCTAATCATTTTAAAGCTAGTATAATTTCTACTGCATTTATGGAAACAATTCAAAAGCTACATGGAAACCCAAAGATTATCCTAAGTGACAGAGATCCCATTTTCACTAGAAATTTTTGGACATAATTATTTTCTTATCTTGGTGCTCAATTATCTCATAACTCAACTTAGCATCCTCAATCTAATGGGAAAACTGAGATAGTGAACAAATGTTTGGAAGAATATTTTCGTTGCTTTGTATTCGACAAACAAACACAATGGATCAAGTGGTTACCTCTAGCTGAATGGTGGTATAACAATTCCTTCCATACTACAACAAAAATGAATCCATTTATGGAACTTTATGGATATCATCCACCATCCATAACATCATCTTTAAGAGAAAATTCTAAGGTTCAAGCAGTGGAAGATCACATCAATCATCAACAACAAGTTCTCCAACTCTTAAAGGATAACCTCTCTCTGGTACATAATCAAATGAAACAACAGGAAAATCAACATCGCAGTGAAATAAGTTTTGATATAAGCGAATGGGTATTTTTACGACTACAACCATACAAATAAATGCCCCTCAAGCAAGCTAAGAAAGATAATAAAGTATCACCCAAGTACTATGTTCCTTACATGGTATTGCAAAAGATTGGTACTATGTTATACAAATTGGATTTTCCTGCATCTTCCTGAGTACACCCAATTTTCCATGTTTCATGCTTAAAGAATCTTATTGGTTACAAGCTCCCAGTTCAAACAGTGTTTCCAGAACTTGATGAAGAAGGAAAACTTATATTTGAGCCTAAAGTAGTCATGGAAACAAGAACCTGACTGCTACAAAGTCAATTAATTTTAGAGTATCTCATTAAGTGGAAGAACTTACCCACTGAAGATTCCACATGGGAGGATGATAATTTTATACAGAAGCTTCTAGAACTACTCAAGCATTTAGGACAACACTTTTTTGAAGGAGAGGGACATGTTAGGTCTATATAATGCTAGTTTATTACCCTTATTGTTATTGTTAATGTATCCCCTAATTGTTATTTTTGTGTTGATGTATCCCCCATTGAAGCCCACTATTGTTATTGTTGTGCCCTTACATTATTATTGTTATGTAGGATTTGATTATATTGTGACCCCTTAGACTCCTATATATACCAAGGAGGTCTTATCATTTGGATCATACAAGAATTTTTCATTTATGTAATGTAAAGGAGGTTTCCCCCTCAAAGAGGCTAATTTTTAAGTAGTTGATCTATATTTTCTTCTATTTTGTGAGTTGGTTGCATAATAGAAAGGAGAAGGCATCCAAGCTTCACCATGATAATATATGACATAAGTTGAGTAATCTCAAATAGGAATTACAAAGGTATATTCAAACCCTACCCTCTCCCTACTATTCTTGACATTCAATATTGTTTTGTTTTCCTTCCCTGTTTCTTATATGTGAAACCTCCAAACTCCATATC
Source organism: Pinus taeda (assembly GCA_000404065.3). Classification (NCBI taxonomy): domain Eukaryota; kingdom Viridiplantae; phylum Streptophyta; class Pinopsida; order Pinales; family Pinaceae; genus Pinus; species Pinus taeda. Next base: position 35,262 of record APFE031069054.1, on the reverse strand, counting down.
TCATTCAGTTTTCATTTCCATGTGTTATTTTTGGTAACATAAGTTTTCAAAGTCATCCCAATTGAATTGTTTTTATTCTCTTTACCTCTCAATTACAATTGATTAGAGTCAAGAAAATCAATGTCGTCAACTAAGGGAAGAAGAAATAATGCTCCAAAACTAGGCACTATGTTTATTCCAATGATTAATCTTGTGCCTCACAAGTTAGGAAAGTTAAGGCCCTTCTTATTGAACCAGATAGCAATATAAAGGCCCTTCTTATTGAACCAGATAGCAATATAAATGGTTGGAATTAATAATCAATGGACAGAGGTTAATGTCAACAAATCCATCCTGCATTTACCCTCAGTTGGTTCTCATGGCCAAAAATTGCTTTCACGATGAAAAAGAAACTCTTTTTACTCATGATTTCCAAATTAAGGGAAAACTTTTCACTTGATCAAGGGCACAGACAACCAACATATCTTTATGTTTCAAAAATTGGTCAACTCGGTCTAACTTTTACCACACGACATCCTTAATCATATCATCTTGGACTGGCCAAGGAAGTAGGTTCACAAATGCCTACCACCCATCAGTTTTTTGTTCACAAACAATTGCATAGAAAATTAAGGCTAGGTTTTAGGAAAAGTTGGTGATTTGACTATGACATGGAACATTCCACCCCAAACAATGCAACCAAGTGATAAAAATTGATTGTTGAGCAAGCTTGGTACCGGAAAACGAGCTTCCACTTCGAAATAAACAACCTTACCCAACATTGTTAGTATTGGGAAAAGATTTATTTTACTGTTATTTTACAAGAATAGGAAACATTGTTAGTACTTTGACAAATATTAGTTTCACTGCTACTCTACAAGACTTGGTTCAAACGGTAGAGACAAGTTACTTTTCTAATGGCTATTACCAAAACATGTGTCACGAAGTAAGAAAATGCTTCATTATGTTTTCAAGCATATTATTGGAAAACTTAGGGTAAATATAACACAACATGAAAAAAGACCTGACAACCAAAAAAAACAACAACAATGATTAAGAAATTCGAACCGTAAATTAGCAATTACAATTTAACCAAATGCACAAAAAATGACGTGAAAGAAATCCATAAATATCGTACCATATCAAAAGAATAAAACCCCTGCGAAAAATCAAGAAGTTTGGATGAAGCGCTCATTAATTAAATTTTCCTCCTGAATTTCATGGATTATGGAACAATTATACAGCGGCTTGAAATATTGATCATGTGTGTCTTAGAGGAGACGTTGGCACTCTTCAATGGGTGCATTACCCTTGGGTGAATACGCTCCAAAATTTGGGTATGTATTTATATATAATGGAAAACAACTAGAGGTTGTTCCATGGTGGTAGAAGAAGATCTAGAAGTTGAATGCCCCCTAAAGATGTGTCTATTCCTTTGGTGCCTACTAGAAAATAAAGCACCGACTTAGGATAATATTCAAAAATGATGCATGAAGGGTCTAGGGTGGTGTTTCTAGTGAAAAAATTCTAACAAATCTGCTGAGTACCTATTCATCTCACCTCTGTTCTTAGTTGTAGTTTGGAATGCTATAAATAATCATATGGGAGTTGTTTTGAAGTGGAAAAGTGTTTCCTTCCATGAGCCATGAAAATCTTGGTGGGAACATGTTTTCTCTAAAAATTACAAAAAATTGCCTCAATTATCCTACTAAGGTATATGGAATGTGAGGAACAAAACCATATTCAAAGACAAACCCTATATTCTAGATCGAGTGGCATCCAAAATTGTTGCAGACTATGAACTCATCCCAGTGGATGAAGCTTCTTATGTCCAACGAAATGTTGTCATTGAGTAGGTTTACAAATCTCAACCTTGGGCTTTTTTTAATGGAGAAATTACTGAAAATGGTGATTGTGGAGGGGGGTTTATCCTATACATCCATGAAAACCACATTTATAAGCTACAAAGAAGTCTTGAGAGGGGCACAAACAACTATGCAGAACTTCTCAGCCTCAAGCTCCTTCTCCTTTTTGTAATAGACAAATATTGTCACGCTTTGAAGATCTTTGGTGATTCTATGATCATAATTAATTGGTTTAATAAGCATAAATATTGTCACATTCACACACTGCATTCCATTCTTGAGGAGGGTTTACAAATCAAACAATATTTTGATCAGGTTTCTTGTCACCATACTTAAACGGAGCAAAACCATGTCACAAATGCACTCTACAAGGATGGTTATACGCAATATTTGGGGGTATGGAAAGCCATCGGGTAGTTGAATGGGGTCTCCAAGAAATACTTTTATGGACCCTTCATTGAAGTGATCCAGTTGGACGTTCCTCATATCTGATTTTGTATTGATGGTTGTTTGGAAATTATCTGTTTTTCTTACAATATCATCCCTTTTAGGATCTATGATGGTTTTATCCCTTTTAGGATCTATGATGGTTTTAGGCCGTTGATAAGGATGTAGATCTGTTATATATTTATTTGGTCACAGGTTGTATTGTCTTTAGTTCTGAAATTTGGACTGTATTGTGAACAACCAAACATATATGTATTTTTTGGATGTGGCAAAACAAGCCTGCTCTGAGTGCATCTTGCACATACATAATGCAATTTTTATTTTCTTGATAAAAATTAGGCATTTTTCTTTGGAAAAAAAATAAGTTTGGAGGCTAAACATCCACAAATTCTTAATGTAATTAATTAAAGTCCGTGGATGCTGAATTTATTAAAAAATCCAAGTAAGAAAATAAATCTCCCATGCTCTAAACCTGGCGTAAGCATTCAATTCATACAACATTCTAAAGAATGAAAGGTTTTCTGGATGCAGTTAGGAGTCTTACCTGAAAATTTCGAAGCAAACGAATTTTCTAAAGGTCATGCAATCGATTCTTTGTGCAAATAGAGGTTCAGCTTTGAAGCTGACCAGAGGTAAAGTTCCTTCAAAATTAAAATCGTTTGCATAGTTAAATAATTGGCATTTAATTAACCAACATCCAGCTAGAGAGGGATTCTGGCTTTCAATTTTTTCATAAAAAAATGCATGAGTTGTTCAATTAAATCACCCTCAGAGCTAGAATATCCTTTACACCTCTAATGTAGTTTTTCCAAATGTTAATTTTAGTTTTCATAAATAATCAGCATGAAACTATACCTGCAACAACTAAATTCCACAATTATTCGATGTTATATTTTGAACAAAATTGATAGGTAAAGGATTTACCTTATTCGAACTCTATGCATATAGAGACCTTCTTTACTAGTTGGGCTCTAGCTTGCACCGCAAAAATATTGTTTAATGGAGGATTTCTTATGATTTAATGACCAAATTGAAGGTGGTCAAAGTTACCCCTCAAACTCAGCAATCGTAGTGCAATCACTTCAATCGCCAAATATTTCCCCTAACTTCTAAGATTTATCTAATATGAAACAAGTTGTTTCATGAACTGCCAAAAGGTTTGAAAACAATCACTATTTGGTGGCCAAACAAAATTATCAGCCCAATTACAGTTTCTAGTAGCTGCAAGTTCTCTGACAATCCCAAATACGGTGAGTATCGATATTTATCTTGAAATTCTTCTACGAAGACCAAAATATGTATTTAATACTATCACGACTACAAGAATTGTCTAGAAGTTTCAAATTTCCAATATTCCTGCAATAAATCTCTTCTTCAACACAAAAAAAAAACCTACCTTAAGACCAAAATATCTTCACTTTCTCTGAAAAAGCAAAATAACGAAAGAGGCTTTTTAGATACAATTGGAAGTCTTACTTGAAAATTTCCATGCAATCGAGCTTTCTGAAGGGATGTAATCAATGTTTTAATCTTAATATGTAATCCTATTGAGCTTTGACAAACCTTGAATTGATACCTTCAAGCTAATGGTGTAGCTGATGCAAAATCCATTGGTGATTCACAAATCTTCCCTTCAGGTTCGAATGCTAGTGCTTTCCTTTGTCAAAAGCCTTCAATGGTGGCCACCAAAGCCCAAGAAAAAGCTACTAAATAATAACTTTGAAATGGGTAAATATCCACTAATTTAAAAGCGAAAGATCGCAAATATCATCCCCATTTCATAATATCCAAACCCACTGCAACTTTGGCACATATGAATGTTTAAGTCAAATAAAAAAATCTGATGTAATGACCTAAGTGTGGCCTCCAAGTCAATTAAATAAAGCTGATGTAATGACATAAGTGCGGCCCAGGCTTCGATTTTTGATCCCTAATGTGGTGGTGCAAAAAACCTTGGTTACCTAAGGAATGTTGAGATTTTTGGTTTTAACAAATTGGGCAAAATCTCATGTATGTGACAACAATAGGATTTGTTGCTATATTAGCTCTATTTTGTTGGGAAAGAGTTAATGCATCCTATATTTGTTGTGAGAGGATTTATGAGTCAGTTGGATTCTCTTAGCTATAAAATATATGCCTGTACAGATATTGGGATGAGGTAGAGAGTGTGAGGAAATAAATTATTTGTAATCTTCTATTTTAATAATAAGATTACCGATGCCTCTGTTTGGTGGACGTAGCCCAGATTGGTTGGGTGAACCACGTTAAATCACTGTGTCATTTGTGTATGTTTTTATACTGTATTTGTCTTTTATATTCCGCTGCGCACTGGTTTTCTCTAACAGGGAAACCCAAAACCAAAGTAAGAATCCAAATTTTTTTTGTAGCCAATTATTTATTTATTTATTATTATTATGTACGACCCAAAATAATATAAGAGAACTAATCATAGCAGTGACATAACAATAATCATTACAGAGCATGATCTAGATTTAAAAAGGAAAAAAATGAAATACAAATATAAACATAAACACAAAGAGACGACGGAAACAAAACTTCAATTCATTAATAACAAAATACTGAACATTGTTTACATGCAAAATGGAAATAAACTAGCTTGGGCGATGGTAGCTTATCTTTGAGAAGAGATGTGGCAGCTACATGCCTTATGAACTGTGTTATAATGAAGCTTGAAGGCCTATTTATTATTCAAAAACAATGGAAAACCCTAAACATCCAAAAACCTAACCCTAGGAGATGAAACACCAAAAGTCTGTGGGCCCCATTAGGATAAATTGATACATCAACTTCTCGGGACCATAACTTTGGCATACAATCTATGTTTCGCACGTACAATACCTTTCTAGAAATATATATCTGAGGACTACAAGTTTCCATTGCAAACCCCTATTGCATGACACGAGCTTTTGTGTTTTCCAAAGAAACGTCGTTTAGGGCCTCAAAATGACTTCGAAAATTCACGACCCATAAAAATGCCAAAAAAGTAAATTGTACTACAATTAAGGAAATTGAAAGAAAAAATGGTAGGGGTCCAAGTGGAATAGGTGGGTGGCCACAAATATCCAACTGGTTCAGTCCTTTCCCCTCAGGAAGTAATGGTCCCCATTGTGCTGATTGCCTCCATGAGATGGGAAAACTTATACTGAACTTGGTGCTTTGTGATCCACTTGCCTTGGTGCAAGAGTTGGCCAACTTTGAGAATCTGATATATTGGATATTCTACTGGCTAGTGTTCTTGATATGTGTGACCATGATCCTATTAGTTGTGGCATGTTTTATGTAGTCTAGGTTTAGCTCTATTGGTGTTAGTTGTTTTATAATGTCTGATGTGTCTTCTGACGTCTGAGGGTGGAATACAGTTGACTTAGTGAGATTAGTGTCCAATAATGTCTAAGGGATTGACCAGAATGTTCTCAGGAACCTACTATCCCGAAATTATATAATGGTCTACAGGATTTCAATGTACCTATACTCATTCAAAGAAGAGTTTGGCAATGTCTTCTGCTATGATACTCTTCTTGGAATCCACCAATATAGCCATCTTAGAAAATCTATCCACGACGACAAATACACAATCATTACCATGCTTGGGAGAAGGCATTCCCGACAGATAGTCCATGGAGATGGATTCCCAGGGATAGCTGAGAGTAGGTAGAGAAGTGTACATGCCTTGCTTCTTGATGGTTTGCTTGGTGATGTCACAAGCAGTGTAGGATTTGATATATTTTTTGATCTCCAGTCAGAGTTTTGGCCAACAAAAAAATTTATATAGTACGAAAAAATTTTCTCCACACCAAAGTGTCATGCAACCTGACTGTAGTGTGCCTCTGAAATTAACTTGGCAAGCTCATTGAAGGAACAAAAAGGTGGCCCAAATAACATAATAATGCATCTTGGAGTTGGAGATTGTGATCTTTCTTTCCATCCACTAGCATTTGGTATGTGGTGGCGAACTCTAGATCATTTTTGTATAATTGCAACCATTTGGAGGTCTTGTGGCCACAAGCATTGATGACAGTAGTTAGTTCTGCAAATCGAGGCCAGCTTAGGCAATATGCAACATAATTGGTGTTACTCTTCTTTTATTTAATGTTCAAGTGGAATTATTGCAGATATGTAGACCACTTTTGATGTCGATGATTATGCAACTACTTGATGATCTATGTGGATGAATATATCCTTCCCCATAATGTAATGTTTCCATTGTCAAAATGCCTGCACAATGGAATATATATCTTTATCATAGGTGGGGTATTTCTGAATTATATAAGAAAATGTCTCACTGTGATAGGCCATCATATGCCCCTATTGGGTGAGAACTGCACCATTAGCATAGTTAGAGGTGACTATCTAAATTTCAAATGGTTGTTGGAGGTCTGGAAATGTGAGTATAGGTGAAGAGAAGTGGTAGTGATTTATCTCAATAAACGTCTTCTATTGGGACTTGAAAAAGAAAAATTTTGTTTTCACTCCACCCTTGGTAACCTGACTCAGAGGCCAAGTGATATGAGAGAATCGCAACATGAACCTCTGATAAAAATTGGCAAGGCCTGAAAAGCTACAAAGCTTTGTTAGAGTGGTTGGGGCTTTTCAATATCGAATGACTTGGATCTTAGCTCATCAATGATGTAGCCCAAATATTGGACCTGACTCATGCCAAATGTGCATTTCTCTAAATTGGCACATAGTTTGTGTTGTCACAGGGTTTGAAGGACTTGCCGAATGTGTTGTAGGTGCTCTTCCCAACTCTTGCTGAAGATCATGATGTCCTTTGTAGGTTTTAACCCTATAAAAAAATTACCTGTAAACAAATTCTTAACAAAGAAAAATATACAATGGTGAGAACATAAAACAAATATGCACAAAGATTTTCCCTTGGATCCCAAAATTGGGACTACCATATTGATTTTTCATTATGTTCCTTTGAATTTTACAATACATATATATGCATGCCGAAACATTCATAAACCCAAATCCATTACCCTAGATTAGCACATAATCGTAGTTCCCTTGACTAAGTCTACAAAATACCATGGGAAGAAACCATCATGCCGAAAACCATGTGCAAAACCCATGCACAAAACCATGGGTAGGTCTACCCACTATATTTGGGTCTATCCCCCATCGTTGGGTTCGACCCCCATCGTTGGGTCCACTCAACTATTATTGGGTTTGCATAAAAAAAAAATTCCCGAGACGCTGCCCCGGACCCCGTGCAGGGGGCCTACTACCCCCTTGCTAACCCCTCGACAAGGGGGGCTGCCGCCCCCACTACTACACCCAACGCAATGTACAACACATGTAGCTAGTCGTGGAAAGAATATAACACACACCCAACTCAGACATAGAACCATGAACAAGTTGATAAAGGCCTGCAAGGTGTCATCCATCAACCTCATAAAAATTGCAGGGGAATTTGTCAACTTGATAGGCATGACCAACCACTCGAAAATTCCCTTCTTGGATTTGAAGGCAGTCTTCCATATATTTGTGTGTTATATTGGCAAAATTCATATTGATCTTGTTGAAATACTTTGCCCCTATAACAATCCCTAGTTGATTTTTTATATAAATAAAAATAGGACCAAGGTCATGGGACATGTATTCCAAGCTAAATGTTGGGAAAAACATAGTTATGGGTATCACTGGTGATTAATAAATGGTTATGGAAATTGACAAAGGAATTAGCAAAGGAAAAGGGGCATTGATTGGCATTTTATTTATGAAAATAAAGGAAAATAATAGAAAAGGGAGATGAAAGGCCACATATTTGCATGAGAGGGAAATTGAAGGAAAATGAAAAAAAAGAGGCCTCAATGATACAAAGGCTTCTGAGGATCAGTTTATAGCTTTTGTTAGTTGATCTTTTGCTAGTCTAGCTTTTGTTAGTTCATTTTTGGAGTTCTCTTCTATTCTCTAATTCTCTCATACTCTTGAACACTTAGAGCATTCTTGGAGCATGCTTGGAGGACTTTAGTACTCGCTTGGATTTTGAGAAATAAGAAAAAGGAAAGTAGGAAAGCGCAGGGGAATAGCTGGATCAACAGCTACAACTAGATTGATTTGTAGGTGACATGTTACATGTCTGATTTCCTTGCTAATTTATGGATGCTTGGTATATGCATGTGATTATCTAGTTATGTGTTGTCATTCACATCGAGGATTGTTTGGATTGACAACGGTTTTAGCCTTTCCCTGGATAACCATGGTGTTGTGGGTTTTTTCCACTTGATTATTTTTTGATTGGTGCTCATAATGCCTTATGGTTGTGGTTTTTTCCACTTGATTGTTTTGTGATTGGTTCTCATAATGCCTTATGGTTGTGGGTTGGAATAAGCACTCTGGAAGCCCTGAAACAACTTGGGTTGAGTTACTAGACCTCAAGCCTAGGTTGGGAAAAACACTTTGGAGCCCTTGATGAGTTGAGTTACTCATCCCTAGAGTCGGGTTGGACAAACACTTTGGAGCCTTGGAAGGTTGTGGGTTTAGTTACTAGTTCCTGAAGCCATGGACAACTTGGGTAGACACTGATCTGGTTGGTGTTAGTGATGTTTGACTGTGAGGTGGAATCACTAGTTGAGGGTTGAGGTGGTTTGGCCTATGAAAGCCCTTGTTTGTCTTTGTTTGGTTTATTCCATTAGATACCACATTCATGCTTGGAATATGGTGCGGGGGTGATTGGGTGAAAGAGATATTTGGTTCAACCCAATCTATGGTCAGGTGGTACTTGGAAGTCCCTAACTTGGTTGGTATTTTCATATGTTAATAAGAAATATTCTTCTATTGTGATTCATGTATATTTGTAGCGATTGTTTTAGTGATATTATTATTGAGTTTTCATGGTTTCTATTGTCACCCCGAAGACAATTCCTAGTTATAGGGAACCAAAGCTTGGGACATCCATAAAACTAATAGAGATTTTTAAAACATGTGGCCGAAGGGATTGACCATGAAAACAACAATGAAAGATCTAATCCAAAACCCTAGTCTTTAAAACCAGAATGGAAAGGAACATTGAGGGATAACAGGGTCACTAAACTAAAGAAATGGTTTAGCAGAGGAATGAACAAGGTAGAGTGTGAACCCATGAAATCAAGAATCTAAATTCAAATATTTGTAGAAATAATAACGAGAGAATGAGATGTATGGAGGAAATCCTAACATGGTGGAGTGCCCATTAAGACTCTTCAACTCACAGAGTTGAGTACTATTTAGAGTAAATTCACAATCATAAACTGAAGAAATTTGCTGCTACATTACACTCGTTACTAGCAGAGGAAAAACATTGATAAAAGGGTGATATCACATAGAAAGAAACAAAACCTGCAACTGTTGGCAATGTTGGAATCGACACTGTTGTCTATTACTAGCTTCTTGAAAGTTTTCATTACATAGCTTCATGACGTATCAAACTTTGAACGCCCTCTCATTGTTCATTTCTGAATTTTAGATTTTCTCCTAGACCAACAGTCTCAATATGTTTTGAAAACTAACTCTTAAAACAATTTCTCTTTTTCCCCTTTTTGTTTTTAAAGATTTACAACTAAAAATAATAAAAACACTAAATACTCTATCTATCTATATATATTTATACAATAAAACCTCAATTATAAGTCTGAACTCCCATATCCCATATATAACAAATTACAAACACATGGGTCCCTAGTCCACGTCACATAGACATCAACAAAAGATTATATAGTTTGATAAAACTGCAAAACACCCCAGGATAACCTTTGGAAATTTATGGAATGAAGAAGAGGTGACGTGGGAAAAATCTGAGCCGTCGATTTATAGATGAGCGGTTTCAAACAAGCATCTCTTGGGGGCACTCAACATAAACTCCGTGCAGTTTGTGTTGTTGGGATTTCGTTAGATCTGAAGATAAAAGCTAAGAAACCATTGATCATCCCAGGAGGTATGGGGGCTTTGAAATCATGTTATCCACATCCAAAACACAATCAATTAAATTTTTTCTTAGGTTATCCAAGGCATTCAAACCTGACTGCACAATTTACTTTAAACCACTAATATCCTGAAATCGCGAAACTGGACAAGACGAATTTAACCTTAAGTCATTGCCAGACAAACTGTCACGAATTTTGTACAATAACTCTCTTTTTTTCAGATCTTTCTTTCGTTACACTAGTTCCAAGGTATCAAACTACCAATTTTCTCCTCCTTCATGTTGGGAATCATTCCTTACATCCATAACCTGGTTGTAAGAACTTTTGATTTTATCTCGATTTGCAACAAGCTTTGCAATAAACTGTAACATGTATTTCTCCTTGATGCATTCACATTTCCTCTTCAGAAAATTATAACTTAATGTCTTGAGATCTCTTTGATGCTGAATATCAGAATTAACGCATGAGTCATTTTCATTTGAGGCTTCGGCTGGGCATGAATCCATAATTGCGATTGACATTTTTTTAAAGTTTTGGTAGAGCAACTATCATCACTTTCCAACATTCTCCACTTTTTCATGAAACCCTCAAATAGTTTCCATCCCCATTCTTTGATAAATTGACAGTTTTCTCAGATAAATTATGGAGAATGTGAAGATTTAGCAGAGGGTCAAGTCGAAAGTTCTCTAAATTTATTTTAATAATGTTGGATCTTCCCTATATAATGACACTACACATAAGAGACCATTTTCTATTATTTCCAAAGCAGCCAATCTATTCAATGCAACAACATATTTTCTGAGAGCTTCTTTCCTTTCGGTCTTAGCTTTTCCAGTCACAATCTGCCAAATCTCTTCTATAGTTTGCAAGATGTTTTTAGAAAAAATGGCATTGAAAGAACTTGCGAAATATATGAAACTGCTATGATTTTTTGGAAACTTCCTACATGGAAGTAAATTGGGGGTATTCTGCAAAAAAAACCCAGATCGCAGATTCTTGAAAATTTTCCTTGTTTGCCCGCAATAGATAGCCAAAATTCAGTTCTTGGGGCCTCCTGCAAAAATTAGCCTGTAATTGGCGATGTAGAACTGCTTCAGATAAAAAAAAGTTAAGAACCCTTTCCAGACAACCTTCTTGATCTAGATGTGCCACAAAATTACTCCCATATTGACCTTTGACTGGCTGAATATTTTATATTGAGAACTTCCCTGCAATGTCATATTATTTTCCCTTTTTATGTTTACAGACATAAACATAAAAAGCCATGGAGAAAATATATATATTCCTTTCGATGCAACTTTCAAAGCGCCAACATTTTGACCATTCTTATATTTTATTTTCAAAATGAGGGAACTGGACCATTTTTGCAAAAATCATAATTGATAAACAAAAATCTTCCCTTGATATGGATGTGTTCATAAGATGAACCACAAAGTTGGTGCAAATGATTAATCTTATCCTGAAATTTCTGGAGAAACTTTTATATGACTGTACAAAACTCAATTACATCCTCTTGCACTAGTTACATGGTGAAATACGATAAATATATACCAATATCTTTGGTGGGCTTCTCCCTTGGTGCCTTGGTTTGTCTCGACGTTTATTAGTCAGTGGATGTCATGGAATGGATATAATAGAAGCTTCAAAATTAGGCTTTGGCCTACTTCCCAAATGAGAATACTTACCAATTTTTAAAAGTCAAGAGCAACAAAATGCTCATAAAAACCCCAATTTTACCAAATTTAAAATCTTTTGGAAAGAAGAATTTTAACACATCTTTCGATAGTCCTCCCAACTGTTCCAAATTTTTTAATGGCAAAAGCCATGACAAACTTTTAGTTTTAGTTTGTTGAGGGATTTGACTGGCAAGGTCTTTTACTATTTTCGCCTAGCAGTATCTAGCTACAACAATTTCTATGCTAGTTATTTTCAGGTTATATGTTGGTTATATGATGTGTATCATCTATGGCTCTTGTCATAAATGGTTTTGTTATTGATTCATTGATGAATGTATAGACTAATAACTCTAGTTTCAATTATGTGAAGAGGGAGTAAGGTCTTCTTGGTGATTCTTAGATGAATATCAGACTATTATGATCAAATATGCATTCATGACCCATGGCTTACATGTTTTCCATGCGTTTGAGAAAATGTTTATTATGTTCTAGGCAGTCTAGGTCAAGTTATACCTCTAAGTTTGAATGTGCATCCTTTTTTTTTATGTCACTTATGATTTTGAGAATTATCAAGCAGTTATGGGAAGTGGTCTGGAGATTGACCTGGAAGTGTGGCTTATATCTTGAGACTGCACCCTATGAACTGGACAATTTGGGTCACAACCGCACTTAAGAAAGCTTGTGAGTGAGGTTGGAGGCATTCAACCACATGGAGGCCTTGTTCAACCACTTCCTTAACTGGAGCTTGGAAGTTGGGTCATGTCATAATAACTCTTTATCTCATGATTACCCTAGTAGGAAAGTGAAATTGGGTAAATGTGGGAGGAGGTGGTTACAGAATGGTATCAGAGCATACTTTAAACACTTGGATTGGATGGGCATAATGTGTTTGTCATGCATGCATGTTAGTTGTCTATGTGTTTGTTATGCATGCATTAATATGGTCATTTTTGTAGTTTTCATCATCATGATGACGTTGATATGGTGTTGATGTTGAGAAGATTGATATGTTGATTTTATTATATATACATGTGTCGTGCTGTAGAATTTCCCGTAGATTCACGAGCTCATGCAATTTACTAAAGCACATGACAAGAATCTACTTCTACTTTCAACCAACGGAAGCCAATAGATCGATGAAAACAATATGAACAAGAAGATGACAAATTATTGGCACATAACACAAAAATTTTTCTTGGAGAAAGCTACAACTCAAAGCCTCGCCTATCTATATTGCATTAAATCAGAAATATGAGTGAAGATACAAAGCTTGTTTTCACTAGAACAATTCCACATAGTATGCTCAACTCTCTACCTCACAAGCCCACTCTTAGCCAACACTTAACCAATTTCCATTGCCTTCCAAGCTCTTATTTCCTTGCGCAATTCCTAGGATGAATAACATGTATTTAAAGGGAATTCATGCTTCCAAAAATGCACAATCCAAACATAGGTCCTTCTCTGATTGCATACATGATATTTACAACTTAGTAAATCAAACTGATAGTACACTGTCCGTGCACTCTAGTCTGCACTGGGTCTTTCTCTGAACTAACATGCATGAGTTCTCATGAGGGAATATTTAGTTAACAAGAGTAACACTTGTGGATTCACCAGTGCACCAACTGACTGTTAGTCCTCGATTAGTTCAAAAAACAGTTATAACTAATTTAACTAACCATAACTGAGTAAACTGAGTTATCTAATTACAACTCAATTTAAACTCATACTTGACCCCTAAAATTTAGGGAGAATGCTTACATGAATTCCAAAAGACTTCCAACTTGAAATTCCTAAGATAATTAAGTTAATTAAACTTAATTAACTATTGAAAAGTTTCTATGAGAATAGAATTCGATTTTAATTCATAGTTTAAATCAAGAACAATTTAAACTAGAATTTCATGTTGCCATTTCTCAACACTCCCTCTCAACATAAAAGGGATTATTTGCTAACCCAATCATGTCTCTGTGAAACTCGAATTTACATCTTGAAAATGCATTTATCAAAATGTCATCATCTTTCTCCTCCGTGGAATGCACTCTAACAACATGATCCATCTCAATACATAATCTCTGAGATGATGATATCAGATATCAATAAGCTTGGACCGATCATGAAAAACTAGATTTACAGGGAGTTTGATACAACTCCGATTATCGTAGTAAATCATTATCGGATCCATCTGTTGACCAAACAGACCAACCATGATCTTCCTTTTCCATATGACCTCACATGTTACCTCTTGTAGCCATGTACTCTGCCTCTACCGAACTGAGTGCAACTGATCTTTATTTCCTGCTGTACGAAGAAATTGTCACTGAACCAATACTGAAGATCCATCATGATGTGCTCTTCCTATCGGATGGACTAGCTGCCCAATTTATGTTAGTGAAGCCTTGAAGCTTCACTCCCTCTATCCATCTGCACCATAATCCATACTGATAAGTGCCCCTCAGATATCTCAATACATGCTTTGCTGCCTTCCAATATATCTTAGCAGGCCTAACCATCGCTTGACTAAGATGGTTAACTACATAGCATAAATTTGGTTCTGCGTTCACCAAGTACAAGAGTGAACCCACAAGCTGCTTGTAAACAATAACTTCCACTACCTCTCCTGAAGTAGCATCCTTCTTCCTCCAATTACCAACTAAAGGAATCTCCATAGGGTTGCATCTCTCCATGTGGGACCTCCTGAGTATCTCATTGGCATACTTTCCTTGAGACACAAACAACTCCCCATCACCTTGCCATAGTTCCATGCCCATAAAGTAATGCATGAGCCCCAATTCCTTCATATCAAACTCTCTTGCAAGGTCCTCCTTGCAGATTTGATCAACTGATCATTGCCTGTTAGTATGAGAACATCAACATAAAGTACAATGATCAACAATTTACCTTCCACCATTATGTGGTACAGGTTCGCATCCACTTCACTCTTCGTGAAGCCTGGCCTAGTGAAGTAGTTGTCTATTCTGGTGTACCAAGAACGAGGTGCTTCCTTCAACCCATACAGTGCTCTCTTGACCCGACACACATGCGACTCAGTCGAAGGTTTCAAAACCTTCAGCTTGCTCTATGTACACCTCTTCCTCAATCGTGCCATTAAGGAAGACTTCCTTTACATCCATCTAATGTATCTTCCACACCATCTGCACTGATAATGCCAATATAGATATGATCAATGAGTACCTTGCAACAAGAGAAAAGGTCTCATCATAGTCAATCCCCTCGACCTGTGAAAAACCATGGGCTACAAATCTAGCCTTATGATTCTCCACACTACCATCTGTAGCTTTCTTTACCTTGTATAGCCAACAAGAACTCACCACAGACTTATCCTCTGGTCTTAGGACCACATTCCAAACACTGTTACAAAATATGGAGTCATACTCCTCCACCATGGCATCAACCCAAATGAGTTTCTTCTCCCGACCATTGACAAAGTCCTGATAACTATGCCAACTCTTTGGGATTCCTAGAAGAGCAAGACTCACCATATCGTTCTCAGCAACCGTGATTCCAACACTTCCAAGTTCCCCATGACATTGAGTGAGCTTGGTCAAGTATTTTGGAATAGTCTTACCTTTCTCCATTTTTGATTTTTTGAAGTTTGTCCTTCAATGCGAATTTCCATTGGTCATTGTTGTTTTGATACAAGTCCGTTAATGCTTTCCACATAGCATATGAAGTTTCCTTGCCATGGACACTCGAGACAATGTGGTCTCGAACTTCCTCAAGGATTATCTTCCTCACCTTCATCGCACACTTCTTCCATTCGGGCAGTGTTAGGAAACCAGCTCACAAAAAGATAGAAAAGATAGATGAACGCCTTAGAAATAAGCCTCTTCAAGGGGGAAACTCCTTTACATTACACAAATAAACAATTCTTGGATAACTCAAATGACAAAACCTCCTTAGGAGTCTAAGGGGTCACAATATAACCAAGCCGACCTAACAATAATAATATAAAGGCACAAAAATAAAAATAGAGGGATTCAATGGGGCACAATAATAACAATATGGGGACAATAGGGGCACAACAATATTCATAAGGGATACAACTACAATATTAATGGGGGCATCACTAGTATTATAGGGACCTAACATGCCCCTCTCCTTCAAAAAAGTGTTGTCCTCAACGCTTGAGTAGTTCTGGATGCTTCTGTATAAAATTCTCATCCTCCCATATGGAATCTTCAGTGGATAAGTTCTTCCACTTGATGAGATACTCTGAAATGGATAGGTTTCGTAGTTGTCGAGTTCTTGTTTCTCTGACTGCTTCCGGTTCCAATGTAATTTTTCCTTCCTCGTCAAGTTCTGGCAATATTGTTTGAAATGGGAGCTTGTTGCCTATAACTTTCTTTAAACATGAAACATGGAAAACTGGGTGCACTCGAGAAGCTGCAGGAAGCTCCAATTTGTATGCCATAGTACAAATCTTTTACAACACCTTGTTCAGACCATAATACTTTGGTGACAATTTGTTATCCTTCTTAGCTTGCTTGAGGGACATTTGTTTATATGGTTGTAGCCGTAGGAATACCCAATCACCTACATCAAAACTTCTTTCACTGGAATGTTCATCTGCCTGTTGTTTCATTCTATTCTGCGCCAACATGAGGTTATCCTTAAGAGTTGGAGAACTTGTTGTTGATGCTTGATGTGATATTCCACTGCTTGAACCTTAGAATTTTATCTTAAATATGATGTGATGGATGGTGGCTGATATCCATAAAGTGCCATAAATGGGGTCATTTTTGTTACAATATGGAAGGAAGTGTTATACCACCATTCAGTCATAGGCAACCATTTGACCCATTGTGTCTGTTTATCAGATACAAAGCAACAAAGATATCCTTCCAAACATTTGTTTACTATCTCCATTTTCCCATCATATTGAGGATGATAAGATGAGCTATGAGCTAACTGAGTACCAAGACAAGAAAATAATTATGTCCAAAAATTTCTTGTAAAAATGGGATCTCTGTCACTTACAATAATCTTTGGGTTTCTATGTAGCTTTTGAATTGTTTCCATAAATGCCATAGAAACTGTACTTGCTTTAAATGGATGTGATAATCAACAAAAGTGTGCATAATTGGTAAGTTTGTCAACTACCACCATGATGACACTCTTTCCCTCAGATTTGGGTAAACCTGTGATAAAATCCATTGAAACCTCCTCCCAATGTTGGCTTGGAGTGGATAAAGGTTGTAATAGACCTGGTGTCTTAATTGTTTCAGCTTTATTTTGTTGGCATACCAAACATTCCGCCACAAACTTTTGAATATCCGATTTAAGGCCATCCCAAAAAAATTCCTTCTTAACCATGTGGTAAGTTTTTAAAAATTCTGAGTGCCCTCCTAAGGGAGAAGCGTGCAACTCTAGAAGAATCTTTTGTTTGAGTTGGGAATTCTTACGGAGGCATAAGCAATCTTTGTACCATAACGAATCATTTTTCCAGCTAAATGTATCAGATGTACTGGAATCTTGTTGTAACTTTCGAATAAGTTCCCACACTTCTTTGTCATTCCTCCATTCCTCCCTTGCTTCATTTATCCAATCTGGTTGGATAATACAAATGGCGCACAACAATGCTTCCACATCCTCATCCTTTCTTGAGAGTGCATCTGCCACAACATTTTGCTTCCCTTTTTTTATATGATTCCAAAGTCATAACCCAACATCTTTGTGACCCATTTTTGTTGTTCTTCAGAGGAGAATCTTTGTTCTAAAAAGTATTTAAGGCTATCATGATCCGTTTTTACCTTGAAGTGTCTTCCCATTAGGTAGGGTTGCCATTTCTTAAGTGCATGTAGTATTTCCAACATTTTCTTCTCATAAATAGCTTTGTGTAAATACTTTCCTTTGATTGGATGACTTTCGAAAGCAATGGGTATTTCATCTTGCATTAAAACAACACCGATTCCATTTCCAGAAGCATCACATTCCACAATAAAGGTTTTTGTGAAGTCTGGTGTAGCTAATACCGGTGCTTGGCACATTGTCTCTTTAAGATATTCGAAGGCCTTTGCTGCTTCTGGAGTCCATGAAAATGCATCTTTCTTCAACAGTGTTGTTAGAGGTGCTGCTATTTTCCCATAATTCTTAACAAACTTGCGATAATACCCTGTCAACCCGAGAAATCCTCGTAAATGCTTTATGGATGTGGGGATTTTCCATTCCTTAATGGCTTTAATTTTGCTAGGGTCTACCTTAACTCCTTCATGAGATACAATATGACCTAGATATTCCACCTCTTGTACTCCAAAGAAACATTTGGATCTTTGCATATAATTGTTTCTCCTCCAATAGTTGTAGCACCTTGTCAACATGTTCAACATGATCCTTCCAAGACTTGCTGTAGATTAGTATATCATCAAAAAATACTAACACAAATTTTCTAAGGAATGGTTTGAAAATTGAATTCATCAAACCTTGAAATGTTGAAGGTGCATTGGTAAGGCCAAAAGGCATGACCAAAAATTCATAGTGACCCTCATGAGTTCTAATGTTGTTTTCGGAATGTCTTCAGTCTTCATTCTGATTTGATGATATCCTAAACGAAGATCCAACTTGGTGAAGTAATGGATCCATGCAATTCATCCATAATTTCATCAATGACAGGGAATGGGAACTTAATCTTTAATTTAGTGGCTTGTTGATCTCCTTAAATTCGGACACATGGCGCCAGATTCATCCTTCTTGTGCACCAAATACTACTGGAGCAAGAAAGAAAGAAATTTTGACTAGGTTGAATTTACCAGCCTCTACATTTCTGCAACCATTACGTTCAATTTCACTCTTTTGGGCAGTACGGATATCATTACGGCTGATGTTTGGAGGAACCACTTCTTGGGAATAGGATGAAATCATGTCATCATCACGAATTAGGTGGGAGACTGGGAGTCTCAAAATACCTCTGAATGATTGTCCATGAATTTTTGCGAGTCTAGGGAATACCTGATTCAGATGGTCGGAAACATTAGCAAGAATTGTGCACTTACACCTCTTTGTCCTTTTTTTAGAAAGCTACTTTTCATACCGTCAGAGTTAATTATCTTTCTAGGTTCCCTGCCAATTACCCTTAATACAACTTCCTTTCCTTCCATAGAAACTTTCATGAAAAGTTCTTGAAAATTAAAAGCTATTGTACCCAAGGATTGTAGCCATTGGACTCCTAATACAACATTAGCACCTCCCATTGGAATGGAGAGCATTGGGCTAGTCATACATATTCTCCCATGGATAGCTTGATATTATGGCACTTTCCAGAGAAATTTATTGTTCCTCCATTTGCAACCATCACTTGACACTCTGGTGCTGGATATAAGAAGCAATTCAATTCTTTTGCTACCTTACAATGAATAAAATTGTGAGTACTTCCTGAAGCAATCAACACTATTACCTTTTTCTTCTTGATTTGTCCTTCTATCTTGATGGTTTGAGGAGTGGTAATTCCCGCCAATGCATTACAAGATATGGTCGGATTCATTTGTTCTTCATCTAGGCTTTGTTCCTGGGTATATCCTCTTCTTTTGACCTTTCTTGCTCCTTTTCTTCTGCCTCTTCACAATCTATGTAGAATAATTTCTTCTCAGCACACTTATGACCCTTAGTGTATTTTCTATCACAACTGTAACAAAGCCCTTTTGCTCTTTTTTCTTCCAATTGTTGTGGTGTCAACCTTATAGGTTGTGGAAGACTAGGGGAAACAACACTTCCGTCTTTATAGTTGTGAGTGGTATGCTTCTTGGTTGCCAAAATTTTGCTTTCCATTTTTCTTGCTAACCTGAATGCCTTCTCTAATGAATCAGGTTCCCAAAGGCGAACATCATGTTGGATATTATCCTTTAAAGACCCTATGAAC
>APFE031069054.1:0-14319 GCA_000404065.3 Pinus taeda | reverse complement strand
CTGAATCAATCAACACTATTACCTTTTTCTTCTTGATTTGTCCTTCTATCTTGATTGTTTGAGGAGTGGTAATTCTCGTCAATGCATTACAAGATATCGTCGGATTCATTTGTTCTTTATCTAGGCTTCTTTCCTGGAGTATATCCTCTTCTTTTGACTTTTCTTGCTCCTTTTCTTCTTCCTCTTCACAATCTATGTAGAATAATTTCTTCTCAGCACACTTATGAACTTTAGTGTATTTACTATCACAACTGTAACAAAGCCCTTTTTCTCTTTCTTCTTCCAATTTTTGTGGTGTCAACCTTATAGGTTGTGGAAGACTAGGGACAACACTTCCATCTTTATAGTTGTGAGTGGTATGCTTCTTGGTTGCCATAATTTTGCTTTCCATTGTTCTTGCTAACCTGAATGCCTTCTCTACTGAATCAGGTTCCCAAAAGCAAACATCATGTTGGATATTATCCTTTAAAGACCCTATGAACACATCAATCCTATGCTCCTCTGGAATATCTTTTACCCTTATGTTCAATTTTTGGAACTCCTCAATGTGCTCCATTATTGAACCCTTTTGTTTCAGACTTATCAATTGGCTAAAAAAAGTGTTGCTTTTTGTATCCTCATAATGTGCTGCCAATTCTTCTATAAAAATTGCCTAAGTGATAATTTGTTTACGAGAGCAAAGCCATTGATACCACACAAATTGATTTGGTTCCAAATATAAAGTTTAAATACGTACCTTTTGTGTGTTTTGCACATTATTGAGATCGAAAAATTGCTCCATCTATAATATCCATGTTGCGGGATCCTTGCCATCAAACTTCCTCATATCGATTTTTGGAGTATGGTAGGTCTTCGATCCAACATTAGAGTCTATGAAATCATGATTAACATTTCTTTTGTTCTCATCATGATTTTTCTTTACTACCCTTTCACCATTAGTGACCATTTCTTGTAGCAACTTATTCAAATTTATCTTCAATTCTTCCATCTTATCATCCATGTCATTCATCTTAGCATCCATGCCATTCATATTAGCTTCCATGCCATCCATATTAGTTTCTACACCTTTCTTTAAACCATCCATCTTAGCTTCTACATATTTCTTTAAACCATCCATCTTAGATTCTGTTACTTTTTGTGCAAGTGGCACTTGTTGCACTTGGTCTCGTAATTTTGATTATCATGTTACATTTCTTCCTTTTCTTCATGAATCATGCTAGAGCTTTTAGGTTGCTTACTAGGTGTTTGCATTTTCTTTCCTCAAGGTATCAATTACCGATAATAATGCTTTACTATGCCCTTTGAATTCCTTCAAACTATTTTTTCAAACCAAGCTTATGCAAAAATTTACAAAAAAACTACACACCTTTCTTCACTTTGTAGGAGCTTGATATTGAATCTGATGTATCTCTGTAATTTCAGATCATCCAGTTTTGAAATTTCGACCTGTAGTAGCCCTCTGTGTCCTCTTTCCAATGCCACCAGTCTGATTGAATTTAGATTCTCCAAGGCAGAGTTATGCACAATCTCCCAAGATGACCTGATTATAGACCTTTCTAGAAGAGCAAACTTGTATGAAGTGCCACGTCTCACTGTTTTGACCTTTGGCTTTGAAAAATATATACAAGAAACTACAGATCATCCTATTTCTATAACTTCTTACGAAATTTCAATCCGATGCTCAGAGAGAAAGTTATGACGATTTTCCCCAGGTCACTTGTTTGGAATGTAATTCAGGAGTCTGCAAAAAGACCAACTTCCTCAGATCACATCTCCACAAATATAGCGCGAAAAGCTCTGAAATTTGGACCTGAGGTTCAGTGCGATTTTGTCTAAAATGGGGTTTTTTTTTGTTTTGTTTTGTTTTTGTTTTGTTTTGTTTTGCTTTTTTGTTTTGTTTTGTTTTGTTTTTTTTTGTTTTGTTTTTTTTTTTTTGAAACGTCGCAGAAAAAAAGTTATAGCGAAAATTCCATGATGGCTTGTTTGGAGCAGCAAAACCATAGAATCCAAAGCTTTGATACCAAATGCTATGAAACCAGCTCACAAAAAGATAGAAAATATAGATGAATGCCTTAGAAATAAGCCTCTTCGAGGGGGAAACCTCCTTTACATTACACAAATGAACAATTCTTGGATGATTCAAATGACAAAACCTCCTTAGGAGTCTAAGGGGTCACAATATAACCAAGTCGACCTAACAATAATAATATAAAGACACAAAATAACAATAGAGGGATTCTATGGGGCATAGTAATAACAATATGGGGACAATAGGGGCACAAAAATATTATTAAGGGATACAACTACAATATTAATGGGGGCATCACTAGTATTATAGGGACCTAACAGCTAGATTCTATGCATCTGATGTTGCTAGCTTAGGAATGTCTTGATCAATGAATTCCTTCAAGCCATTATCCTCAAGCACAACCTCCATTATGTCCCTCTAGGCTATATAATTCGAGTTGACTTCCTGATCCAAAATCTTTTGCTTATAGATGTGTTAAATAATTACATGCATAAATTGTAGCTTAACATAAAAATTTAATGTGCACATGAGAGAAGAGGAGAGACACATAAAGCATGAAAGAAGACAACAAGACTTGATAACAGAGTTCGTCCAACTTGGACTACGTCTCCGGGTCTTTCTCGATCAATGGGGAGACCTTCATTCATTAAGTGGCATGAGAAAGAAGAGTATAAGCATCAGTTACAAAAAAAGAGTTTTATACTTCCATATTGAAAAATGCAGAACTCTGATGGAAAAACAGACAGCGCCATTACATTCATGGTGTTGAGAAATGCTGAAACCATATAATATTTGTCAAAATCTGACAAAGTGAAAATTCAACCCTCCTACAAAAATCTGCCTCGAACTGCATGCCCTCCCTCCTCCTGCCTAGGTGAACTGGTGAGCTGAGTTTAAATAACAAACAGGTGGTAGATTTCTCAATAAATCAATTGTGGAGCAGTTGGTTTATGATTTAGTTATTATGGAGGAGGTCGGGCTTGGGCGGCTTGCCCACCTTACCTACCTCAGCCCGCATAAATTTTTAAGTGGCTGGGTCCGCGTGCCAAGGACCGACCTGTTTAATTCGTGGTTCATTTTTTGAATGACACAAGGTGATTGGGTCTGTGCCCCAAGGGCTAACCCACCACCTTAATCCTCCTCAAATTGTTTGAACGACTCCATGGAATGGGGGGAGGGGCCGAGGGTAATGGCCCACCCCTCCACAATAACATAAATTTTAATAAGCTTTGGATAGGATTGGAGTGGCGGGGTTGGTGGCACACCGCCCTTTTTTTAATATTTTTTTTGTTTAAATAGAACAAACTGCACATTTTTGAAAATTCAGATTTTGAGAAAAGTTGTCGTTTTAACTAGGCATCAATTTCACCTGGAATCTGGCCGGAGTTGGCTGGATTTCATCCATCGTAAAAATTCCAAATTGTGCCTTCATTAATCCTGCCTAGTCATCAAAAAGTCAACCCAACTTTAACTGCCTCTATCTCCTTCATTCAGACTCGGATTGGAGTGTCGTTCACACTGTTGGAATCAGGGTGACGAGCACTTCAATCTAATTTCAAGTTAATTACCTTTTTTCCACTTTGAATTTTGAGTTTTTTCCATGCCACTAGTGTCTGGAGATCCATCTAGATCAATCATCCCCATTGAGGAGCTTTTGGACCACCAAAAAATTTATCAGTCAATTGGCAAGTGAGGGAATTGTTCCTTCACTCTTTCTTTTTCCAGCCATTTTTCCTTGCTAGGGTTCATCCCCTTGAAACCAACTCAAAGGTTTTCCACATCTCCCTGTCGTGAAGTCATGGTTCTTTTGTCAAGGATGATGTCTTTAGGTAACTCATTGAGGTACTCTGGTGCAAAGTCATCAATTGTAGGAATTGTGCCCACCTCTTTGGTGTCCATAATTAATGATGGCTCATACAACTTTAAGTTCTCCACATTCATCACAGAGTATATTTGCATATATAGCGGCAAATCGAGATGAAAGGCATTATTTCCAATCTTCTCCAAGATGGTGAATGGACCATATCGAATTGGTCACAACTTCTTCCCTTCACCCTTCATCCTGTCCTTGCTGATATGGAACCATACTTTGTCGCCCACTTAAGATTGATGGTCGACTCGGTGTTTGTCATGTCGAGCCTTGTACCAGGCTTGATTTTTCTCCAACTGTTCCTGTACTGCTTGGTGAATCAACTGGATTTGTTGAATGAACCACTGTGCTTTGTCCTTGTCATCACATCCACTGGAGTCATCTTCCCTTCCAAAGACCATATCAAAAGGATCTTTTGGTAGGTAGCCAAAACATGTTTCAAATGGTGAATGATGCATAGATGAGTGCATTGCTCGGTTGTAGGAACACTGTAGATATGGAAAATGCTCATTCCACAACTTAGGATGTTTCCCACAATAGCCTCGCAACAAGTGTACCATGGTGCAGTTGACAATCTTTGTCTGTCCATCAGTTTATGGATGAAATGCCGTGATTCTTTTCAACTTGGTGTCCATCATCTTCCACAAGCTGGTCCAAAACTCTCTAAGAAAGCGAGAGTCCTGATCTAACACAATCGATGTGGGTAACCCAAAATGGACCCAAACATGCTGAAAGAAAAGATAAGCAGTCCACTCTACAATGATCTGCTTTTTACAAGGCATTAAAATACACATCTTACTAAAATGGTCAACGATGACATACAAATAGCCGTGACATTTTTTAGACAAAGGCGAACCTCCTACAAAATCCATTGACACACTTTCCCATGGATGACTCGGGATAGGGAGTGGTGTGTAGAGCCTAAGGTTTCTATTAGAGGGCTTTGAAATAGAACACATCACACACCCCTTTACATAGCGAGTCACAATGTTCTTCATATGAGGCCAAAAAAAAAAATCTTTGTACATGACACAAAGTTTTTTCAACACCAAAATGACCAGACACAAGGGAGGTGTGGGCCTCCTGGATTACATGTACCCTTTCTCCTGTGGGTATGCATAATTTGCCAAGGTGATACAACAGTTTCCCCTAGAAGTGATAGTTGTCCACCTATGAACCATGGGTTTGTTTTGCATAAATCTCCTTAAATTTATCATCATTAACATATTGTTCAGCATAACTTTCAAAATATAATGAAGCATTATGCAAAATAACAGAAGAAGAAATAGGAGGGCGAGTTAGCATATCGACAACTTTGTTGCTAGTTCCCTTCTTATACTTTATTACCAGATGAAACTGCTGAAGAAAACCCATCCACTTGAAATGATGAGATTGCTGCAACTTGGTTTGTGACTAAAGATATTGCGAGGGTTGATGATCCGTATGGATGATGGTCTCCTTGCTGATCAAGTAGTGTTTCCACTTTTTCACACTTTGCACCAAGGCATATAACTCCTTGTCATAAGTGGGATAGTTTATCATAGCCTGAGAGAACTTCTCTGAATGGTAACATATTAGCTTCTTTCGCTGCATCAGTACAACTCCCATGGCATATCCGTTGGCGTCTGTCTCGATCTCGAATGGCTGTTGGAGATCTGGTAAGGCCAAGACTGGTGTGGTGCTGATCTTTTCTTTCAATGTTTCAAAGGACTTCCGTTGCTTTCCTCCCCATTGAAAGACTTGCTGTATGCTTGTCAATGCGTGTAAAGGTGCTGTAATAATAGAGAAATTGGCAATAAATCTCCTCCAATACTGTACTACATCCAAAAAGCTACGGACCTTGGTTACACTAGTAGGCTTAGGCCAAATTACAATTGCTTCAACTTTATAAAGATCAATTTTTAGCTGACCATGACCAACAATATGACGTAGGTAAACCAAAGAGGTTTTCCCAAACTCACACTTTGACAATTTTACATAGACTTTTTCTTTTTTCAATACATCAAGCACTTTCTTCACATGACATACATGTTCATTCCAACTTTTACTAAAGATAAGAATATCATCTAGATATACAAGAAAAAATTCATCAATGAAAGGCCTAAAGAGATCATTCATGACCCTCATGAAAGTGGTTGAAGCGTTGCAAAGTATGAATAGCATCACCATCCATTCGAACAACCCCTGTTTGGTCTTGAAGGTGGTTTTCCACACATCCTGCTCTGCAATTTGGACCTGGTGATAACCACTACACAAATCCAATTTGGTGAAATAGATAGCATTCTTTAACTGATCTAATAAGTCATCAATGTGAGGAAGAGGGTAATGATTTTTCACCATGATTTTGTTTAGTGCTCGATAATCCACACACATCCTCCATGTGAAATCTTTCTTCGGCACTAAGACAGTCGGTGAGCCACATGGAGAAGTGCTCGGTCTGATGACCCCTTGGTTCAATAGCTCTTGCACTTGCCTCTTGATCTCCTCCATCTCAATGGTCGACATCTTGTACATGCCAATATTTTGTAAAGGAGCGTCATGCTGCAAATGGATCTCATGTTGGATTTCCCTCTTCATGGGTAATCCCCTTGGTTCCTGAAACATCTCATCATAGTTAGAAATTAATTCACATAATTCCTTTTTATGCACATGATCACAACCCTGGAAAGTGTCGGATAATTCCGCGTCTTCCCCCGTTATAACCATAAGCATACAACCCTTATTAGAATTCACCAACCTCTTCATTTGTCCTACACTTACAAGGCTGACAATGATTTTAGTTTGATGAGCCCTTACAATATATTCTACCCCATCTTTTGTGATTTGGTATTTGTTTTCATGACCAAAGAAGATTTCCTTTCTATCATATAGATATGGGCTCCCTAACACCATGCCACAGATATGCAATGGCATCACATCAAGTTTTACCTCACCCACTAACTTAGAAGCGATCACAAATTTAACCTTGCACTGCTTAGTTACATTTAGTTTTGCTTTACCATGTATCCATCCAAGTGGGTAAGGTTTTGGATGTGGTTTGGTTTCTAAGCCTAACTTCTTTACCAAGGACTCTGAAATTAAGTTTGCTTGGGATTCCAGTATCAAATAGAGTTTCCACTTTTGTATGATTTATGATAACTCTAATATGAAATAACTCAATTCTCTTTCATTCATTAGGAAGAGACTCATCTATTGAACTAGTGCCTTCATGTGATTCAGAATTAACATGAGGTGTAAGAGTACCTTTTGTTCCTGTTGCTGTGATCAATGCTTCATTGCCGGAATTGGATCCAAGGTCTTGTTGCACAGTTGCCATTGTCTTCTACTTGCCTTTTCCTCCATACTTCTTTGGTCTCTTTTGTTGGAAATAATACTGAGAGTGGGGGGGGGGGGAGGTGAATCAGTGTTATCAAGTCAAATAATTTTTCGTTTTCAAACTTAGATATACGCTACTTCAAATATGGAAACCAGCATATACATGCAACTGTGTCTACAACAACTAGCATATATTCAGTAAACTTAAGATTTAATTAATCTATTTGATCTTTAATCAGTGCATCAAAACTTCATTAACCATAAGGACAGTAAGCAGGTGCAGTAAACAGAACATATCATCACACATATGAACGCAAGTTATAAGGTGGAAACCCAATGTGGGTGAAAACCACCTGCTGCAATGCTTCTCTATCTTTTTGTTAATAAGAAACTTATTTTTACAATATTTCTGTACTGGTGCAGTTTTATACTAGTACGTAGGCTTCTACCTGCAGAAGGCTACAACCTTCTCTCGTTCTCTAGCTTCTCCTAGAAGGGAGCTACAACCCCCTTAGCTTTTGTACTAGCACGTAGGTGCTGACCTACAAAAGGCTACAACCTTCTCTTTTCTTCCAGGGACCACGTTTCATTAATTTTCAGATTAGATCCATAAGTAACATCAATCAAACATCAAATATATCTGCATCAACCAATCTTCTTTGCACCAACCAAAACTGAATCAATCAATCACTTCTCTGAATGTTGTAACCAGAAGATAGTAACAATAACCAGACACCAATCCTAAACCCAGAATACTGCAGCAATAAACAGAAGTAGCTAAAACATATTTTATGAGATGTACACTACTTCAAGATGAAGAACCTGTGTGCATACGCTTCTGTGTTAAGGCAAACCAATATATACGCCATTTTGAATTACTAAACCAGCGTGTATATGCGCCTTTGCTGTGTTGAACCTATGTACAGATCTAGAAAAGATAATTTACCCTTTTCAATTATTTAGACATCAGTTATACCCAGATTATCATAATTATAGATCAAGTCATGCGCCAAATATAACAGATCAAAATCACACAAAGATACTACAATTCAAGCCTTAAGATCTTGACCCATCAATAGAACTTATCCTTCTTCTAGCGCTCAAGTTCCTCCTTGGTTAAGATCCAACTATGCACCATAACCCAATGACCAGTATTCTAGATCTTACTCTTCATAAGATATTCAATCCTTGAGTGAATTTGCCTAATGATCTCCTTCCCCTTTTATAGTCATAGGCCTTCCTCAATACCATGGTCCAAAACCACTTAGAACCAATACATGGGTCCAAATATCTGCGTTCAACCCTTCGGACGAGATACCATGGTCCAAATATCAAGGACCAAATACCATGGACTAGAAAATGAGTTTTCCCACATGTACGCGCTTTTCCATGCATGAAAGCGCATGCATACACATACGCGACTTTTGATTGGCAATCCCACATGTATACGCGCCTTAATTAAGTGGAAACTGCGTATATCTCTTTTTCCTTTATTCTGAGAGCCTGAACTGTGATCTGTCGTATGAGTGAGTTGCCATCAAGGACAACACCTGTGACATAGTGCCAAACCTGAGTCATAATGCCAACAACCTCCCCCTTTGGACTTGATGGCAATCCCAAGTCACTCAAATTCATTCTCCCCCTTTGTCATCAAGGGCAAAGGGTTGTGCTCCCCTTGAGTACATGCTGAAATATCTACTTTGCTATGCTGTTTATGCTCCCCCTGACTGTAGGCAAGGTCTGCAAAAAGATGTTCTACAAGAAAGAACATGACTCTAGTCATTATAAATGACCTTCCTATCACCAAAAACTCATACATACATTCATCTCCCAGCCAAGTGGGGATATACCCACATTGACTCATCCACCCAACCAAGTGGGGATACACCAAAAGTTTACACATGATAAAACAAGAACATTACATCATCCATGCCAGGCATAGTGGGGAAACCAAAATAGGTCATTACATGACCTTGATGATAAAATATATACATCACATAGAGACAAAATATCAACAACAAGACTATGATAGTCATCAACAACTATCATCAGCAGCATGTGTCAGTCATCATTCAGACCAACAACCATGTGCTTCCTCAACACCTGTTCTACCTGAAACCAAAAACCATTGTGAAATTGAACCAAGATCTTCTAAGATAATGCCAACAATGCATTATTAGAAGTATATGCTCCCCCTGAACTTGTGCCAGATGGTCTCTGTCAAACCCATGTCAGACTCCTTCCATCCTAAGTCTGGCCCACTATTTTTCTTCAAATCAACATATACGCAACTGTATCCACAGAAACCAACGTATGTATGCGGATGCTCCTCATGAAACTCGCGTACAACCACTTTTCTCTGAAAAAGATAAGTTTCAACAGCAAGATGATGCATCAACTACTCCCAGCTTCTGTCTGAGGTATTCAAATGTCTCCTTGGGCAGTGGTTTGGTGAATATATCAGTAACCTGTTCCTTGCAGGGAACATACTCCAATTTGACCTTTTGTTCAAGCACTTGTTCCCGAAGAAAATGATATTTGATAGGTATGTGCTTGGTCTTTGATTGCACTTGTATTATCACATAAAATGGAGATAGGTGGAGTATAAATGATTTGAAAGTCTTGCAAAGTTTGCATCATCCAAAGGAGTTGTGTGCAGCAAGATGCAACTGCCACATATTCTGCTTCAGCTATAGATAATGCAATCGAACTTTGTTTCTTGCTAGACCAAGATACTAATCTGGAACCCATAAAGAATGCACCACCATTAGAGCTTTTTCTATCATCCACGCTTCCTGCCCAATCTACATCTGTGTATGCATGAAGTGTGAGATTTGTATCTCTAAGATACCATAAGCCATAGTTTTGTGTTCCTTGAAGATATTTGAAAATCCTTTTAACCGCCTGAAGGTGTGCTTCTTTTGGATTTTCCTGGAATATTCCAACTATTCCCACTGCATGCATGATGTCTGGTCGGGTACCTGTCAGATAGAGTAGACTACAAATCATGGATCTATAGGTTGGTTGATGTACTGTTGTTGAATCATCATTTGCGATGAGGCTGCATCCTGTTACCATAGGGGTATATACTGGTTCCAAATCTTCCATGCCATATTTCTTCATGATCTGCTTGAGGTACTTGGTTTGTGATAGAAAGATACCATCTTTGTTTTGTTGGACTTGTAAACCAAGAAAATATGTCAGCTCACCAAGCAGGGACATTTCAAATTCTTTCTGGCATCACCAAAGAAAAGTTTTGACTCATGGCTTCTTCATTACTACCAAAGATGGTATCATCAACATACACAACAAGTATTAGCAATTTATCATTATCAATTTTTATATATAGATTGCTATCTGCTGATCCTTTTGAAAAACCTTGTTGATGGAGGTATTTGTGTCCAGACGATAAATTCCAACCCTTGGAGCCTATTTAAGACCATAGGAGTGCCTTCTTAAGTCTGCATACAAGTTTTGGATCATTTCCAAGGATGAATCCATCTGGTTGCTCAATATACACTTCTTCTTCTAAGTCTCCATTTTAGAAAGGCAGATTTCACATCCATTTGATATACTTTGAACTTTTGAAAGCTAGAAAGAGCAAGGAACATTCTTATGGCTTCAAGTCTAGCAATCGGTGCAAAAGTTTCTTCAAAGTCTATACCTTCTTGTTGAGCATACCCTTTACAAAAAAGTTTGGCCTTGTTTCTAATAACATCTCCATTTTCGTTCACCTTGTTTTTGAATATCCATTTGGTCCCTATGTGATCTGATATTCACCCTATGAGTGACACCAGCTAAAGATTTATTGTTTAAAGGTATTACAGACTCATGTGCTGGTGTGTGTTCTGTGTTATTGAAGCAATGGATCGATCAGATTGCCAATACAAGAACAATAAAATGGAAAGAAAACATAGAAATACAGTAAGAAAACACAAATACACAAGATTTTTTTAATAAGGAGTTCACCCTATTCTCTAGGGCTACATCTCCGGTCCAGCTCTCAGTGGTGGCCTTGTTTTATTGTGCCTTTTAGCAGAGAATTACAATGCAGGGACTCAATGTGAGTTCTCCTGAAGTAGGTTTTTGCTTGGCAGGGTGGTTCTTGGATTCCCCAAGCCACTGGAGTAAACAGACTCTTCTTCCTACTAGCTCTGTGCCTTCTGGTCTATAGTGGCAAGAGCCCAATGTGGTGCTAAGCCCGGACAAATTCCTCTAAGGGATGGCTTGAATCTCTCAAGCTCTGGTGCTCGATGTTGTCGCTGGTCATCTCGACCCTCTGTCTCTTTTTGCTTTTGCTTCACTATTTTCTTTCTCTGTGTATTCCATCCTCCTCTCAGGATTTTGGTCTTTTTCATCTCTCTGACTTCACTGAATGTGTATTCTTTTTCGTTGTCCATGACTTTTAGCCATTCAAACTCATGTCTGTTCGGTTCCCCTTCCGCCTGTCGATTCACCTTTTGCAGTTACGCTTGGAGTTCCCTGTTCGGCGTCAGCATGAACACTCAAGAAGTGGCCACGTGTTCTCCTCTAAACAGTGCTAGCCTGCTTCATTGGTTCATTTCTTCCGTTACGTCGTGGATGAAGTCTTTCTCCACCGTGGCGGTCAAACGGACCTCAAATCTTTACAAATCGCGGCGTAATCCTTTGTCGATTCTAGTTCCTCCATCGGGTTTCATCTTAGCCATCCGATTTGGGGCCTCTAGATCCGACGCCATGCGCACGTCTCGTGCGGCTGTCTTGCTCGATAGATAACGTGCGATCAACGATGGTTTTCTCTCACCTCTGTCTGCCACGTGTCAATCAATGAGTGGGATCGCTCCGTTCTCGTCCAAAACTGTTTACCGTTTGAGGGCGCCCTGATCAATACCGCTGGTTTCCAGAGCGCGGGTCCTTCGTTGTATGTTTAGCGCTTTTTTCCTTTTTCTGCCCGCAGTTCTCCGACTTGCCATGCGTCTGTGTACTCAGGATTCCCCCATTTTGGCCCTGTTTGGCGAGCGATGCGTGACTAGCGCTAAGCACTAATCGCACATAAAAATTCACCTCCTTTTCCTGATCCATGGCTCCCAGGGGCTACTTTGACCTCCTGCATAGTCTCCATGGGCCTTGGTTAGCGCCCTTTGACCGAGGTCCTCGTCATTCCACGCTGGCTGTCATTACCACTGGTTCAGTGGTGTTTTTGATCATGGTTTTGAATTCTTAGAGATTTGTACCGACCTGATATAGTCATGTTTCTTTAATCAGTCTTTTATGGATCTAATTTAGATCACGGCCTTCCCACTGAAAAAGCTTTTGGACCACCAAAAGTTTGTTTTCTTTTAAGCATCGACTAAGTGAGGATACTATTTTCTCACTTGTCCAATCTCAATCCACTTTGCACTGCTCAGCTTCGAACCCTTGAGTCTAATTCTGAGTTACTCAATATCTCCTCTGCGCATTGTCCTCACCTTCCTATCCAAGACTGTGTCTTCTTGCAACTTATTAAGATATTTAGCTAGCAGGTCATCAATAGAAGCCAATTGACTTTGCTCTTTAGGATCCTCAACCATTGAAGGTTCAAACAATCTTAATCAATCTGCATTTACGATTGAGTAGATGTGCATGTAAGCTGGTAAATCAAGGAAAAAAGGATTTTCACCAATCTTCTCAAGTATCCTAAAAGGTCCATAGCTGATAGGATTTAGCTTTTTACCTTCACCTTGCATCCTATCCTTTTTGATATATAGCTAGACCTGGTCTCCAACTTGAAAACTATGCTCCATCCAATACTTGTCATGCCTAGCCTTGTACTTGGCTTGGCTATTTTCTAGCTGTTCCTGTACTGCCTGGTGGATCTCCTAGATCTATTCAATGAACCTAGTTGCCTTGTCCACATCACTGTGTCCATCAACCATGGTATCTTTACCAAAGAAAAAATCCAAAGGTGACCTTGGTATGAAACCAAAATAGGTCTCAAAAGGAGATCTCTGTGTAGAAGAGTGTTTGGCTCTGTCGTAAGCATGCTGCACATAACAAAAATGTTCATCCCAAAGCTTAGGATGTTTGTTGCAATATCCCCTGAGTAACTGGATCACCGTCCTGTTAACTACTTCTGTCTGGCCTTCGGTTTGTGGCTGAAAAGCTGTGCTTTTCTTCAGTTGGGTGTGCATCAGTGCCCACAGACTTGACCAAAAATTTCCCACAAATCAGGTGTCTTGATCAGATACAATAGAAGTGGGTAATCCAAAATGAACCCATACATGTTCAAAGAATAATTTTGCAGTTTGTTCAACTGTAATATGTTTATTACAAGGTATCAAAATACACATTTTGTTGAACATATCCATAACCACATACACATAATCATGACCTCTTCTAGATTTGGGCAGTCCTCTAACGACATCCATGGAAACACTTTCCCAAGGGTGAGAAGGAACTGGTAAAGGAGTGTACAAGCCTAGTTTTCTATTGTTGGGCTTGCTTTTAGCACACATAGTACACCCTCTTACATATCTAGAAATTGTCTCATTCATTTTCGGCCAATAACAAAATCTTTGCAGCTGTGAAACTGTTTTAGTTACCCCAAAGTGACCTGATATCAGAGAAGTGTGTGCCTCTCTAATTATCTTTACTCTCTCTGTTTGTGGAATGCAGAGTTTCTCACAATGGTATAAGAGTCGGTCCTTCACATGATAGTCTAATTCTTCTACCTTTTTGCCTTGACTCAAAGTTGCATTTACATCTTTAAAGTCCATGTCCTGAGCATATTGTTCTATGTAGCTTTCATGTAGCAAGAATTATGCTTAAGTATGGTAAATGCATTTATAATGGGTCTAGATAACATGTCTGCAACCTTGTTGTGTATGCCCTTTTTATATCTGATGACTAGATGAAACTGTTGTAGAAAACCCATCCATAGGGGTGATTTTAGGGGCGAATGTTCTCCCTTTGGCGAAATTAAGGGGTTTTAAATTTTTAGTGGGCGAATATTTTATATCATAGTACATTTTTATAAATCACCTCAAATATCCCACCTTATTTTAAGGGAGAGGGTAAAAAAGGTAAATTTAGCCCTTGAAATTAGGAGTTACAACCTTCCATTCACCCATTTTCAAGAATAGGTTTT
>APFE031069052.1:210033-244773 GCA_000404065.3 Pinus taeda | reverse complement strand
CTTGTAAAAGTATAGTAATTTCTAGTCAATCTGAGCCGTTCATTAGGCGGATGATCTGACGGTAGAACTTATGTTTAGTTTAGGGTTTTTTGCCCTAAAAAGAAACCCCCTCTCTTTGTATGAGGGTATTGTATTTGAGGCAGCGATATAGATGTGTATTCTGTGTGTGAGCGAGAAACAGAGAGGTGAGACTGTGAGAGAAAACAAAGGATATTACAGCGGCTTTGATGTAGGTTGTGTCTCTTCATTTTGCTGGATAATAGAAAGGAAGGACTGGCTGTTCGAGGTGGACGTAGCCCAAACTGGGTGAACCACATATATCTGTGCCTCTCTTGTTTTGTGTGTTTTCTGTGTTTATATTTCTGCAATATTTTATGTGTTCCATTGCTCCGTAATATATAATTTTCTAACACTATTTACTTGCTTTGTTCGTTGTGGATGATTTTCCTATTACTAAGTGGAAAACCAATCCTCCAAAACTATGCAATTCTCAAGGGTAAATCCTTTACTGCATGCATGAGTTTTCTCCATCAGAAAACACATTCAACTGATAATACACTATCAATGAACATTTCTCTCAACTGGGTTTTTCTGAGAATACACATGCATGAGTTTCTAGAGGGAATATTCAGTTAAATAGAGTAGCTTGTTATGAAACCAGCTCAGAAAAGATATAGAAAAGATAGTTCAACACCTTAGAATTAAGCCTCTTCGAGGGGGAAACCTGCTTTACATTACATAAATGAACAATTCTTGGATGATTCAATTGACAAAACCTCCTTTCTATATATAGGAGTCTAAGGAGTAACAATATAACCCAGCTGACCTAACAATAATAATATAAAGCCACAAAAATAACAATAGAGGGATTTTATGGGGCACAGTAATAACAATATGAGGACAATAGGGGCACAACAATATTAATAAGGGGTACAACTACAATAGTAATGGGGTAATCACTAGTATTATAGGGACCCAACACGCCCCTCTCCTTCAAAAAAGTGTTTTCCTCAAAACTTAAGTAGTTATGGATGCTTTTGTATAAAATTCTCATCCTCCCATGTGGAATATTCAGTGGATAAGTTCTTCCACTTGACAAGATACTTCAAAATTGATCGACTTCGTAGCTGTTGAGTTCCTGTTTCTGTGACTGCTTCCGATTCCAATATAATTTTTCCTTCCTCGTTAAGTTCTGGCAATATTGTTTGAAATGGGAGCTTGTTGCCTATAACCTTCTTTAAACATGAAACATGGAAAACTGGGTGTAATCGAGAAGTTGCAGGAAGCTCCAATTTGTATGCCATAGTACCAATCTTTTGCAACACCTGATACAGACCATAATACTTTGGTGATAATTTATTATCCTTATTAGCTTGCTCGAGGGACATTTTCTTATATGGTTGTAGCCGTAGGAATACCCAATCACCTACATCAAAACTTCTTTCGCTGCGATGTTTATTTGCTTGTTGTTTCATTCTATTATTTGCCAACACGAGGTTATCCTTTAAGAGTTGGAGGACTTGTTGTTGATGTTCGATGTGATGTTCCACGGCTTGAACCTTATAATTTTCTCTTAAATATGATGTGATGGATGGTGGCTGATATCCATAAAGTGCCATAAATGGGTTCATTTTTGTTGTTGTATCGAAGGAAGTGTTATACCACCATTCAGCTAGAGGCAACCATTTGACGCATTGTGTCTATTTATCAAATACAAAGCAACGAAGATATCCTTCCAAACATTTGTTGACTATCTCAGTTTGCCCATCAGATTGAGGATGATAAGATGAGCTATGAGTTAACTGAGTACTAAGACAAGAAAATAATTCTGTCCAAAAATTTCCAGTGAAAATTGGATCTCTGTCACTTACAATAGTATTTGGGTTTCCATGTAGCTTTTGAATTGTTTCCATGAATGTAGTAGAAACTGTATTGGCTTTAAATGGATGTGATAATGCACAAAAGTGTGCATACTTGGTAAGTCTATGAACTACCACCATGATGACACTCTTTCCCTCATACTTGGGTGAACCTATGATAAAATCCATTGAGACCTCCTCCCAACGTTGGCTTGGAATGGATAAAGGTTGTAATAAACCTGGTGTCTTAATCGTTTCAACTTTATTTTGTTGGAAAACCAAACATTCCGCCACAAACTTTTGAATATCTGATTTAAGGCCATCCCAAAAAAATTCCTTCTTAACCTTGTGGTAAGTTTTTCAAAATCCTGAGTGGCCTCCTAAGGGAGAAGTCTGCAATACAATAAGAATATTTTGTTTTAGTTGGAAATTCTTACAGAGATATAAGCGATCTTTGTACCATAACGAATCATTTTGCAAGCTAAATGTATCAGACGTACTAGAATATTGTTGTGACTTTCGAATAAGTTCCCACACTTATTCATCGTTCTTCCATTCCTCCCTTGCTTCGTTTATCCAATTTGGTTGGATAATAGAAATGGCGCACAACAATGCTTCCACATCCTCATTCTTTCTTGAGAGTGCATTTGCCACCACATTTTGCTTCCCTTTTTTTTAGATGATTTCAAAGTCATAGGCCAACATTTTGTGACCCACTTTTGTTGCTCTTTAGAGGATAATCTTTGTTCTAAAAAGTATTTAAGGCTATCATGATCCGTTTTTACCTTGAAGTGTCTTCCAATTAGGTAGGGTCGCCATTTCTTAAGTGCATGGAGTATTGTCAACATTTCCTTCTTATAAATAGCTTTGTGTAAAAACTTTCACTTGATTGGACGACTTTAAAAAGTAATGGTTCTTTCACCTTGCATTAAAACAACACCAATTCAATTTCTTGAAGCATCACATTCCACAATAAACGTTTCCATGAATTCCAGTGTAGCTAAGATCGGTGCTTGGCACATTGCCTCTTTAAGATGCTCGAAGGCCTTTGTTGCTTCTGGCGTCCATGAAAATGCATCTTTCTTCAATAATTTTGTTAGAGGTGCTGCTATTCTCCCATAATTCTTAACAAACTTGCGATAATACCTTGTCAACCCGATAAATCCTCGCAGATGCTTTATGGATGCGGGGATTTTCCATTCCTTAATGGCGTTGATTTTGTTAGGGTCTACCTTAACTCCTTCATGAGATACAATTTGACCCAGATATTCCACCTCTTATACTCCAAAGAAACATTTGAATCTTTTTGCATATAATTGTTTCTCCTCCAATAGTTGTAGCAACATATCAACATGTTCAACATGATCCTTCCAAGACTTGTTACAGATTAGTATATCATCAAAAAATACTAACACAAATTTTCTAAGGAATGGTTTGAAAATGGAATTCATCAAATCTTGAAATGTTGAAGGTGCATTGGTAAGGCCAAAAGGCATGACCAAAAATTCATAATGATCCTCATGAGTTCTAAATGTTGTTTTCAGAATGTCTTCCATCTTCATTCTGATCTAATGATATCCTGAATGAAGATCAAACTTGGTGAAGTAAATTGATCCATGAAATTCATGTAGTAATTCATCAATGACAAGAATGGGAAACTTATCTTTAATAGTGAGCTTGTTGAGCTCCCTATAATCTGGACACATGCACCATGATTCATCCTTCTTGTGCACCAATACTACTGAAGCAGAGAAAGAACTTTGACTTGGTTGAATTATACCAGTCTCTAGAATTTCTGCAACCATATGTTCAATTTCACTCTTTTGGGCATAGGGATATCTGTATGGCCTGATGTTTGGAGGAACACTTCCTAGAATCAGATGAATAACATGATCATGATCATGAATAGGTGGAGACCTTTGGGAGTCTCAAATACATTGGAATGATTGTCCAAGACTTTATGGAGATCTGGAGAAATAGATGATTCCAATGTGGAAACATCTAGCGAACATAATTGTGCAATTACACCTCTTTGTTCCTTTTTTAGAAGCTTTTTCATACCGTTAGAGCTGATTATCTTTCCCAGTTTCCTTGCAATACCCCTTAATTCAACTTCCTTTCCTTCCACAGAAAATTTCATGAAAAGTTATTTAAAATTGAAAGCTATTGTACCCAAGGATTGTAGCCATGGGATTCCTAGTACAACATCATCACCTCCCATTGGAATGGAAAGCATTGGGCTATTCAATACATATTCTCCCATCGATAGCTTGATATTATGGCACTGTCCAAAGTAATTTATTGTTCCTCCATTTGCAACCATCACTTGACATTTTGGTGCTAGATATAAGAAGCAATTCAATTATTTTTCTACCTTACAATGAATAAAATTCTGGGTACTTCCTGAATCAATCAACACTATTACCTTTTTCTTCTTGATTTGTCCTTCTATCTTGATGGTTTGAGGACTGGTAATTCCAGCCAATGCATTACAAGATATGGTCAGATTCATTTCTTCTTTATCTAGGCTTTGTTCCCAGAGTATATCCTCTTCTTTTTACCTTTCTTGCCCCTTTTCTTCTTCCTCTTCACAATCTATGTAGAATAATTTCTTCTCAGCACACTTATGATCTTTAGTGTATTTGATATCACAACTATAACAAAGCCCTTTTTCTCTTTTTTCTTCCAATTGTTGCGGTGTCAACCTTATAGGTTGTGGAAGGCTAGCGGCAACAACACTTCCGTCTTTATGGATGTGAGTGGTATGCTTCCTGGTTGCCATAATTTTGCTTTCCAGTTTTCTTGCTAACCTGAATGCCTTCTCTAATGAATCAGGTTCCCAAAGGTGAACATCATGTTGGATATTATCCTTTAAAGACCCTATGAACACATCAATCCTATGCTCCTCTTGAATATCTTTTACCCTTATGTTCAATTTTTGGAACTCCTCAATGTGCTCCATTATTGAACCCTTTTGTTTGAGACTTATCAATTGGCTAAAAAAAGTGTTGCTTTTTGTATCCTCATAATGTGCTGTCAATTCTTCCATAAAAAATTGCCCAAGTGATAAATTATTTACGAGAGCAAAGCCATGGATACCATACAAACTGATTTGGTTCCAAATATAAAGTTTCCATACGTACCTTTTGTGTGTTTTGCACATTATTGAGATCGAAAAATTGCTCCATCTGTAATATCCATGTTGCGGGATCCTTGCCATCAAACTTCCTCATATCAATTTTTGGAATATGGTGCGTCTTCGATCCAACATTAGAGTCTATGAAATCATGATTAACATTTCCTTTGTTCGCATCATGAGTTTCTTTTACTCCCCTTTCACCATTAGTAAGTATTTCTTGTAGAAAATTTGTCAAATCTGCCTTCAAATCTATCTTCAAATCATCAATCTTGGCTTCCACGCCCTTTATCTTAGATTCCACGCCATTTATCTTAGTTTCTGTTAGCTTTTGTGAGAGTGAAATTTGTTGCACTTGGTCTTGTAATTTTGATATATCATGTAACATTTATTCCTCTTCTTCATGAGTCATGCTAGAGCTTTCAGATTGCTTACTAGGTGTTTGCATTTT
Source organism: Pinus taeda (assembly GCA_000404065.3). Lineage (NCBI taxonomy): Eukaryota > Viridiplantae > Streptophyta > Pinopsida > Pinales > Pinaceae > Pinus > Pinus taeda. The sequence goes on along the minus strand of APFE031069052.1, from coordinate 239,327 downwards.
CTTTTCTCGGGGCATCAGTTACCGATACTAATGCTCTACTATGCCCTTTGAATTCCTTCAAAATAATTTTTCAAACCAAGCTTAAGCAAAAATTTCAAAAAAACGACACACCTTTTTTCACTTTGTAGGAGCTCGATATTGCCTTTGATGTATCTTTGTAATTTCGGATCATCCAGTTCTGAAATTGTGACTTGCGGTAGCCCTCTGTGTCCTCTTTCCAATGCCACCAATGTGACCCCAATTGGATTCTCCAATGAAGAGTTATGCCAAATCTTCCACAGTGACCTGATTATAGACTAATTCAGTAGAGCGAACTTGTACGACGTGCCACGTGTCCTTGTTTTGACCTTTGGCTCTGAAAAATATATACAAGAAACTACAGTCCGTCCTCTTTCTGTACCTTTTTACAAAATTTCAATCCGATGCTCAAAGAGAAAGTTATGATGATTTTCCCCAGGTCACTTGTTTGGAATGTAATTCAGGAGTCTGCAAAAAGACCAACTTCCTCAGATCATATCTCTGCAAATATAGTGCGAAAAGATATGAAATTCGGACCCAAGGTTCAGTGCGATTTCGTCTCAAATGGGGTTTTTTTTTCACTTCTGAAACGTCGCAGAAAAAAGTTATAGCGAAAATGCCACGATGACCTATTTGGAGCAGCGAAACCCTAGAATCCAAAGCTCTGATACCAAATGTTATGAAACGAGCTCAAGAAAAAGATAGAAAATATAGATCAACACCTTAAATTTCAGCCTCTTCGAGGGGACAACCTCCTTTACATTACATAAATGAATTCTTGGATAATTCAAATGAAAAAACCTCCTTTTTATATATAGGAGTCTAAGGAGTCACAATATAACCCAACCGACCTAACAATAATAATATAAAGTCACAAAAATAACAATATAGGGATTCTATGGGGCACAATAATAACAATATGGGGACAATAGGGGCACAACAATATTAATAAGGGGTAAAACTACAATATTAATGGGGTAATCACTAGTATTATAGGGACCCAACAAAGAGTGTCATGTTCAAGAGAAACTTGTTGCCATAAATAGGTTTTATGCCCAATATTCCAATTTTCCCAACCATTTCTGGCCAGTTCTTTTTTATTTTTGACAAGCTTGAGGAGGATAACATATGCTTGATCGATAAGTTAATCCTTTGGATGAATCCTTATGAGTATTTTTAACGAACCTTGAGAAGGAGTGGTTTGGTCTTGTCATGCATGACGAGTCCAACATTGTTTAATAGTTTTACGAGTCAAGCGAAGGCATAACTCGACTTTTTTTCATGTTTAGAGAGTCTGAAAAATAGGCCAAAAACAAAACTCTAAGATGTTCCTTTTCATAAATCTGTCCCTGGGCCCAAAAAGGCATAAAAAAATACCCAAGAGAACCTTTTAGCCATGTTAAACTAAAGTATTCCTTTTTCGTAAATAATCTATCCAATCCTGAGAAGGGTTAAACTTATATTGGGCAAACATCTTTTCATTTACTTTAACAAGCTCAAAAGAGACAAGTGCTCAACAATCTTTTCATGTTTTGGGAGTCTGAAAAGAGCTTAAAGGAAACTTCTCATGGAGGAAAAAGTGATATAAAGGGTAGCAATTGGTTTCCATCATGATGGAATTGCTCAAAACATGTAGAGGTTAAGAGGCAAGCGAAAGTGAATGATCAACCAAGTAGATGGTGACAATGGAATGAGAAAAACCAAGGCTCGTATGGTAGAAACAAGGTTGATAAAAAATGGAAATCATGAGAGGTAAAGTATGGGATAAGTTTAATTTTTATACAAGTTTGAAACAAATAAAAACTACACTTGAGAATACTTGAAGATGTTTTCATTTTTACACAAGCTTGAAGCATGTGGAAATTATGCTTGGAATTGGTTTCATTTTTACCCAAGCCTGAAACATGTGGAAAATATGCTTGGGATTGGTTTATTTTCCCCAACATAAGGGTAAAGGCATACCCCCCTCAGCTTTGTTTTGTTTGAAAACTCTTCTTGTGGATCCCAAATAGACCTCTGGTTACTAATATAAATATGTTCACCAGGAAGGAAGGAAGAGGATTATGGGCAGATGAAATGAAGCTAACATCTTTGAGATCGAAATCGAGATCACAATCAAAGAGTCAAATTAACAAGAGAGGATTTGTTTCATTTTTTTTAACGAGCTTGACATAGTAAAATAACTTTGCTTGAGGGGTTCCTTGTTTCATTTTTTAACGATCCTAACACAAGAAAAGGAACTATGATTATTGGACCTTGTTTCATTTTTTAACAAGCTTGACATAAGAAAGGAACCATGATCATATGTTTATCTTGATAAAGGACCCCAAAATGCCATGGCTTCCAAGAAGTTCTCATTAGATGGGAGATCAATGCTCTAGAAGGTATTAATGAATCAGATGGAAAGATCAGGCTCTAATGCCTCTAGTAAATAATTTTCTATATCACCTACTGGATCTAGGTCAAAATAAGTTGATAAAATAGTGAAAGGGTCATCTTCATCAGTAGGTAGGGGTATGGGACAAGTTTCCACCTAATTAACCTGTGGCAGGGGAGATACCACTTGCATATTTGGAACATTTAGGGATTTCAGATGATTGGCAGTCAAATCACGACCAATGAATGAAAGATGGTCAATAGTCACAATTTTTCCATCATGTGGGAAACATATCACTTGAAGGAGTGTGGACCCGACAACGTTCATAACATAAACATAGTCTCACCCCAAGAGTAAATTGAAATCAAAGGGGCCCATGAATACCATAACATCAATACATACAAATTTTCCTTTTATGATAGGTAATCGAGGAAGGATCCCTAAAGGTTGACTAGTTATTCTGTTGAAAGCTAACATATTCAGAGCAACAGACACAAGCTGAGGAGAACAAAAATCTTGCAAAGCAGTGGAGGGTATAATACTAACTGAAGCTCCCTCATTTATAACAGTGAAAAATATGTCCTTATTACAAGCCTTCACCATGACTTGGAAGGGCATGTAAGAAGGGAGACGAGGTTATGTCAATTGATTCCAATAAAAGGAAATGACCTCATTACTTGAAGGGGGTTCTGTGACAATGGGTGAAATGCCCCCTTGTTCAGTAGAATCAGAAAAAACAAGAAGAACCCAAGCGATATGAACCTCATTCTCTACAAGAAAATTGCGATCGACTGAAGATGGTATCGAGTCAACCATTTTCTCAACCAATGGTTGGTTGGGAATAAACTCATGAGATTCATGTTCAGAGAGAGTGGGATTGAGTGAAGAGGGAGCTGAGTCAATTACTTCATCAACTAGTGGAGGATTTAGGGAAAGCTTTTGGCAACCAGCAAGAAGTTGTTGTTAAGAAACAATAAGGGCTTCCAACAGTTTGGAGGCATCATCCAAATGAGGGAAAAGATCAATTGGATGATTCCCTTCACATAAATTACATGGAAACTTAACATTACCCTTATTTTCATGGACCTTATTAGCACTAATCAACCGTGGGTCACCAACTTGATCTCCAAAGGCTGACAACAATGACTGCCATGGGTGTTTAGTCAATTTAGTTTCCTAAATTGCTTTGCATAAATTATCAACCGAGGCTCGTAAGCTGATGAAGTGTAGTGCACTGTATGTGTTAGTTAACCCTTCTTACTTTGTTGTTTTGTATTTTTGTATTGTTTTGTTTTGGGGGTTTCCTAGATTCCTAATGACGTACACTCTAAATTATGAGAAAATGAGTCTAAATTTCCTAATAGGTGAACTAATCAAAATCTAAGTTAAAGGAAGGAAAAACAGAGCATCTATCCTATCTTGTCATTTAATCCTAAGTCAAAAATTAAAAGGTGAAGTTGTAAGGCAAACTGAAATAATTACAGAGAATGAAGCTGGCTAAAGCATTTTTAGTTGTCCAAGCCTTCAATTTTGAAAGATAACTTTCTTGAGATGGCAAACAAGCAACTTACTGTACTGTATAGTTCAAAGAACTAAAACAAATATGCAGAGAGTAACTAATTGATTTCAATCCCAGTGTGAAGTGAATGTTTAACCATTTAGTTTAGGATGGATATCAGCTTGAAATGGTGACCAAAAACATTTATTCACACAGTGCATTGGCAATCTGAACTAGGAAATAAATAACAAAGGAAACAAACAGTAAGTAAACTAATCAACAATGCATCCTTGTTACTTTTCCACCTTACCTTGTTAAAACAAAACAAGTTTCATTTATGAAATAGATAGGAGAAACAAGACTACACCATTGAATTCTAACATTATGCTACTGAACATAATTAAAAGAAGACAAACTATAGGGAATCAACCTAAACTACAAATACTGCTAAAAGTAAATAATGAAACAAAACTGAACAGTAAACAAAAAAAAGAAAAAAAGAAAAACCTCCTTCAGTGCAAGGGCCCTCTACAACTGACTGAGTTGAGCTGCTAACTAGCTGGAGATACTCTCTCAAATGATCACTTAGTCAAACACGGCTTCATATTATTAACATGAAAATAAGTCCCAAAATTACAGAGATGTAAGTCTGAGCTTAATACATGCAAAAATTCAAACCCTTTCTCAGTTTTGTACAACTGACATTTAAAGAAAACATTCCTAACTATCTTTTGAGAGAATTTAGCTACAGATGGTCTCCACATATTACAACAGATCTGTGTAAATGGTTGATCAGCTACAAGTGACTTTAATTCAAGCAAGATGGTTGCATAAAACTATTATCACCGGTGGCTGGTTCGAGTTAATGCTGCAAAAAAACTGTCAGATTTATTAATTAGCCACGAAGAGTGGACACAGAGTCCTATTGCTCCCGGGTTTCTTCATTTGACTCCACCTTTGACTGTGGTATTGAGCTGGCTTTTTTGTCGATTTGGGCTAGGTGACTAGGATAGGATCCACGTCGAGACAATTCCAGAGATGCCCATGTGGCCGGTTTCCTCGTTTGACACTGGTAACCTGTTCAACCATGGAAGTAGCTAGCAAACACACGGTTAGCTACAGAATGGGCTACATTCCATAGCTAATTTGCAAAAACATATTTCAAATAGAAAAAACATAAAAGTATAACATGTCAATCAATTAATGTCTTCCTTGAGACAAAATCTATCATTTATCAGTGATGGGGATCTGTCTTTTATGGAAAAACAAGAGAAAGAAGTGGGAAAAGTTGTCAAAGAGAGAGTAATTCTGAGGTCCAACATACCCCCACTACAAAATCATTGCATGTCCCCATGCAATTTTGCCAAAGCTGTGAACTCTTCTTTCCTATTGCATCTGCTCAAATACCTATGCTAGTATATCTAACTTTCTTCTCTTGCTCCTCTTTGAAATGACTGCCATCCCAGGTTTCTTCATGAGAAGTCTGTATTTAAGGTTGATGATTGTTTTGTTCAAGTTTCTATTCTTCCTCTTCAATTTCCTATTCTTCTTGTACCATAGCCCTAGGTGCAGTATTGTATTATCATGAATGGATTTATCCAATTTTCTTTGTTCCTTTAGGGTTTCATTTTCTTTCTTGATATGCCTGTTCAATATGTCTAACTCATAGATTTCCTGTTTGAGAGAGTTAGTCAGAGGTTCTTGTGGATTGACAGGTTGTTCTGGAGTGGATGAGGATCCTGGATCCATTGAGGCACCTTTCTTTTCCAGTGATTCTATGTAATCATAAATTTGTTGTTGCACTGGGTCTCTGCCTGGGGATCCTCTACTGGGGTTGCCTTCAAAATACTGTTTAGGAGAGTTTTGATGATTGTATGTAAATGGAACATTTTCAGGAGATGGTATTGGGGTTTCTTCTTCTAGATTTATGAACTCTGTTCCCTTTGATGATACCTTCTTTACCATGCCTCAGAGTCTAGAGCTCCTTCTAAGTTATAGGGGGTTTATGTTCTCCTCCTTTGTACCCTTTTTCTCCTTCCCTATCTTTTCCTTCCTCTTGATTTGTTTCCTAATCTCTATCAATTTTTCAGAGATTAGTTGTTCATCATCTTGTTGCAATGGAGATTCATGTTTGTTCTCAGTAATTCCACCAACTTTCTTTTTTATCTTCCTCTTCTGCTTGATTTGCTCCCTGATATCTGTTAATTTTTCAGAGATTGGTTCTTCATCATTTTTCTATACTGAGGGCTTAGGGTTGCTTTGAATGGTTAGATTAGTCTTCTTTCTCCTACTCTTTTTGATATTATCTTCTTCAGGGGATTCCGGTGCCTCTTGGAAATGGTAATTCTTTGGCCTCTACCCATTTAGTGACATAATCAATGCATACCAATATATACTTCTTTTGCTTAGATGAAGGATTAATTGGCCCAATAAAATCTAGGCCCATTTTTCAAAAGGTTCAATGAGTACCTGAATTTGAAGTGGAATTTCATTTGAAGGAGCAGGTTTCCCTATCCTTTGGCAGCTGTCACACCTCCTGACATGTTCTTTGGCATCTTTGAAGATGGATGTCCAATAATATCCTAAAGAAAGGATTTTATAGGCTATCCTCTTGTCAGCAAAGTGTCCACCACACGGCTCATCATGACATGCCTTAAGAATCTTGAGCATTTCATCTTCCATAACACATCTTCTGATCATAAGATCTGGGCTTGTTTTATACAATTCATTAGTGATCCATGAGTATCTTGCACTTATTTGAATTTTTTTTTTTTTGCTAGGAAACAAGTGTGAAGGCAATTTCCTTATGACTAAGTAATTAGCAATATTTGCAAACCAAGGAGTTTGAATATTAACTACAAAAAGATATTCATCAGGAAACTTATCTTCAACCGGAGTGCCATCTTTGATATTTTGAATTTTGGACAAGAAGTTAGCTACTGTGTTTTGTTTTCCAGGTCTATCTAGCACAATAATATTGAATTCTTGCAAGAGTAAAAGCCATCTTGTAACTCTGCCATTAGTAATAGGTTTATCCATTAAATATCTAATTGTAGAGTCATCTGTATGAACAAAGGTTTCATAGCCTGTTATATAATGTCTGAACTTGTTGATTGCATGAACAACAGCTAAAAATTCCTTTTCAGTTACAGTATAGTTCAACTCATTGGGAGTCAAATTCTTACTTGCATAGTAGATGGCACAGGGAATCAAGTCTTTTTGTCCTAATACAACTCCCAGAGCTGTATCTGAAGCATCTGTTGAAATGTGAAAAGGTAGTTTCCAATTTGGACCTCTCAAGATGGGTGCTTCAGAAATTTTTGTTTTTAAAGTCTCAAATGCTAACTGGCAGTCATGATTCCAATTGAATTCACAATCCTTTGTGAGTAGTTTGAAGAGTGGGGATGCTATTTTAGTGAAATTTTCTATAAATCGTCTATAGTATCCTATGAATCCTAGAAAACTTTGAACATCCTTTGGGAAATTTGGAATTGATAATCTAGAGATGACTTCTACTTTAGATTTATCAACTTTAATCCCATCTCTTGAAACGTGATGCCCTAAAACAATACCTTCTGTAAACATCATAAAACATTTTTCATGGCTTAGTGAAAGGTTTGCTTCCTTACATCTTTTAAGAACTCTTTCCAATTTTTCCAAAGCTTCTTCAGATGTATTCCCATAGGCTGTAAAATCATCCATATATACCTTTACACAATCATGTATTAGATCAGAAAAAATTCCTAGTACTGCTCTTCGGAATGTTGCAGGTGCATTACATAACCCAAAAGGAAGTACTCGGTAGGCATAAGTTCCCCATGGAAAAGTAAATGTGGTTTTATATTGATCTTCAGGTGCCACCTGAATCTGATTATAACCACTAAAACCATCCAAAAATGAGAAATACTTCTTACTTGCTAATGTATCTAACACTTGATCTATAAAGGGAAAAGGAAAATGATCTTTAAGGGTAGCTTTATTCAATTCTTGGTAATCAATGCACACCCTCCATTTACCATTCTTTTTAGGAACAATCACTAAAGGGGAAACCCATTGGCTGTCTGAAATTGGGTAAATGAACTTTACATTCAACAGTTTTTGCAGCTCTTCTTTCATAATTTCCCTAAGATTTGGATTCATTCTTCTCTAAGGTTGTCTAATAGGTCTACAATTTTCCTCAATGTAGATGTGATGTATACAAGTCTTAGGACTAATTCCTTTCACGTCAGTATATTCCCACGCATATGCAGTAGAATGTTGTTGTAATATCTTGATTAGCTTTTCCTGTTGTAATTTCTCCAAGTTATTATTTATGTTCAATGTTCTCCCTGGAAAGATTTCAACTGTAGAGCTCCCAAATTCTTCCATAGAATAAAGAGACATCTGCCTAGATGACAAATATTCAATATTGCATTTTTCTTGAAATTGATCATGTTCATATTCTGGAGATGATTCAAAATTTTCCATTGTATTTAGGATTTGACTATCTTCACTAATATTTGAAATAATAAAGAGAGGCTGAATGCCATTTTCATCATCAATCCATTTTTTGTCATCTATTTCTATGATTGTTCTTACTGGAGGATATAGAGTGAATTTCTTTGTTGAATTCCCATCAGAAATATACATATCACCAGATCTACAACTAATGAAAGCATCAGCTGTGGCCATCCAAGGTCTTCCTAATATGAGTGGATGTCCTCCTAGATTGTTCTTGGGGGTTAAGATCATAAAATCAATAGGATATTCCCAAGAATCTAAGGATACTGAAATATCTTCTAACACTCCATCTAGTTTAATTACAGATCTGTTCGCTAATTGCAGTAATGTAGGGGTGTAAAGAAGATTAGGAAGCTTGAGTTGTTCCATGGTTTGTTTGATCATGATGTTTATTGCTACCCCTAAATCAATCAATGTATTTGGAATTTCAACTCCATTGATATGTGTTTTCACAATTGGACTTCCTGGATCTACATATTTTTGTATGGAAATTTTTCCCATCATTATATCTGCTATTTTTGCTACCAAGTGAATTCTTTTTGTTTCTTTTGCTTTTCTTCCTGGTTTCTTTATGCTCAACTCCTTTATTGTTTTAGCTAGGATTGGAATCTCCTTAATGGCTTGTAACAAAGGAACTTTGATACAAACATTTTTTAATTCATCTAGAAAATCATAATTAGGCAACATGATCTACTTTTCTACTCTTCTATCAACTTGTAATATTTCAGGAAAAGGAGGTGCAGAAGTATATACTAGCTGCTCAATGATAGAAGTTGAGTTCACTGGTTCTTTCTATTTTTCATTTTTCAGTATTTTGGTTTTGGAGAGATGTTCCCTCAAAACTTTTATTGAGTTGTAGAGAATCTTCCTCAGAATTGTCTTGTTCCTGAATAACTACAGAAGGTCTTTCCTTTTCTAGTATCCTTCCAGATCTTAGTTGAACATCATTGAGATCTAGAAGAGTGATCATATAAGTTGGAAATTGTTGTCCTTCCAACATGTGAGTATTATGAGGATTTTTATTGTTGGGGTTTGGTAATGGTTGGGCAGGTAGTTGATTTGGTATTTGCTGAAATGGCAGTAAGAATTGAGGACTTTGGTTCTGTTGTGGATTTTTTTTGTGGAAATGGTAATGAAAGTTGAGGGTTTTGATTTTGAAGTTGTGGCTATTGATTTTATTGTGGAATGTGTGGGGGAGGATAATTCTGATATGATGGAGGATATTGATAATATTGAGAAAATCTCCCATAAGGATTTTGTACTCCTTGTGCCCAAGTTTGAGATTGAGATTGAGGTTGAGGCCAAGGTTTCTGCCAAGAATTCAAATTTGGTGGGGGCTAAAAATACAACTGATTGTTAAATCCCTAATTTTGTGGTCCCTGCGAAGGTTTTCTAGAGACAAAGAAAAAGGTTATGCTGAATTTGGAACTGTTTCTTCTTGAAAACCAGCCTTAAGCCCTGGAATCGAAGGACAACCCTTGATTTCATGATTCTTTGAGCAAATCATACAAGTCTCTATTCTCTTAGAGCATGTTTTTTTTTCTTTTTCCTTGCATTTTGGACAGAAAATAGCTAAAGCATCAACCTCGGTTTTCTACTTGTTTTGCAACTTAAGGGTGTCTATTTGCTCACTAAGACTCCCTAGAATATTTGTTTTGAATTCATCAAGCATATTACCAATTTCTTCCCTACTCACTGATCCAGTTGTAGATTTATTTACTCTAACAAGAGAAGGATCTCTTGGACCTTTCCCAGTTTTGGATTTCCCTCTTGAGAGATGAACACATAATTCTCCTATGTCACTTAATGGGAGTTGAGAGATATCTCCCTTCCCCATCATGTTAAGGATATCTATCCACTCATCTCTAATGGCTTTTAATAAAAGAGCTTTTAAGGTATCTTTATCTAAATTGTCTATCTTTGCTCTTTTCAAATTATAGTTGAATCTCTCAATCAAATCCTCTAAATTTTCATCCTCTCTTTGCATCATTTTGAACACTTCATCTTTGTGATTGGTAGGCATGCAATAATCCAAATACCTATCCAAAAACGCTTTTTTCATGTCATTCCATGTTCTAATGGACTGAGTGACACCCCATTAACCACTTCAAAGCAACTCCTTTCAGTGTTGAAGGGAACAACTTAAGTTTTTGAGAGTCTTCTAGATAATCATAGGTTCTACACAAGACTTCAAACTCAAATAAAAATGTTTCAGGATCCTCACTTTTTAACCCATGGAAGTTTGGGAGGACAGAAGGTGAGATATTTTTCATTGTGGCATTTGTTTCTTCATCCACTATAGGGAATCCAAAAGAATGATCTATTTCCCTATTTCCTCTGCCTCCTCCATTATTTCCTCTACCTCTTCCTCTACCCCCTCCTCCAAACACTGTCAATTCTCCATCCTCTCCTTCTTCTACCATTATGGTTTCTTCGGGGTCAGTATAGGGTTCAACCAAAAAGGTTACTTTCTCCTCCTCTGGTTCTTCTATTAATGGGATATGGGAGAGAGGTTCTACTTCTTCTTCCTCACCAGGTATTCCTAATTCTTCAACTAAAATGTGCTTCTCTCTGGAGGTGAAAAAGGATACTCCTGCTGTTGGAGATTCAAGATTTTTCTCCTCTAGGACTGACTTGGTAGATGAAGTAGGAGATTCTTTTGATTGGATTTATGCCCCTGGGATTTTAGGAGTTCTATGGCTGGGAGTATGAGTTTGGGATGGAGGTGTATATTTTCTTTTTCTTGGTGGAGTATGTGGTGCTGTAGGAATTGAACTCCTGCCTCTAGCTATAAATCTACCCCTAGAGTCTCTTTTTCTATGCATATCATTGTTTTTTGAATGTAAGAGATAAAGTTACCTAGTTACACTTCCCCGGCAACAACGCCAAAATGTTTAGTCAATTTAGTTTCCTAAATTGCTTTTCATAAATTATCAACCGAGGCTCATAAGATGATGAAGTGTAGTGCACTGTATGTGCTAGTTAACCCTTCTTACTTCGTTGTTTTGTATTTTTGTATTTTTTTTTTTTTGGGGTTTCCTTGATTCATAATGATGTACAATCTGAATTATGAGAAACTGAGTCTAAATTTCCTAATAGGTGAACTAATCAAAATCTAAGTTAAAGGAAGGAAAAACAGAGCATCTATCCTATCTTGTCATTTAATCCTAAGTCAAAAATTAAAAGATGAAGTTGTAAGGCAAATTAAATAATTACAGAGAATGAAGCAGACTAAAGCATTTTTAGTCGTCCAAGCCTTCAATTTTGAAAGATAACTTTCTTGAGATGGCAAACAAGCAACTTACTGTACTTTATAGTTCAGAGAACTAAATCAAATATGCAGAGAGTAACTAATTGATTTCAATCCCCGTGTGAAGTGAATGTTTAACCATTTAGTTTAGGATGGATATCAGCTTGAAATGGTGACCAAAAACATTTATTCACATAGTGCATTGGCAATCTGAACTAGGAAATAAATAACAAAGGAAACAAACAGTAAGTAAACTAATCAACAATGCATCCTTGTTACTTTTCCACCTTACCCTGCTAAAACAAAACAAGTTTCATTTATGAAATAGATAGGAGAAACAAGACCGCACCATTGAATTCTAACATTATGCTACTGAACAGAATTAAAAGAAAACAAACTACAGGGAATCAACCTAAACTACAAGTACTGCTAAAAGTAAATAATGAAACTAAACTGAACAGTAAACAAAATAAAAAAAAAGAAAAAAAGAAAAACCTCCTTCAGTGCAGGGGCCCTCTACAACTGACTGAGTTGAGTTGCTAACTAGTTGAAGATACTCTTTCAAATGATCACTTGGTCAAGCACAACTTCATATTATTAACAAGAAAATAAGTCCCAAAATTACAGAGTTGTAAGTATGAGCTTAATACATGCAAAAATTTGAACCCTTTCTCAATTCTATACAACTGATATTTAAAGAAAACACTCCTAACTGTCTTTTGAGAGAATTTAGCTACAGGTGGTCTCTGCGTATTACAACAGATCTGCGTAAATGGTTGATCAACTATAGGTGACTTTAATTCAAGCAAGATGGTTGCATAAAACTGTTATCACCTGTGGTTGGTTCGAGTTAATGCTGCAACAAAATTGTCGGATTTATTAATTAGCCACGGAGAGTGGACACAGAGTCCTATTGCTCCCCGGTTTCTTCATTTGACTCCACCTTTAACTGTGGTCTTGAGCTAGCTTTTTTGTCAATTTGGGATGGGTGACTAGGATAAGATCCATGTCGAGACAATTCCAAAGATGCCCATGTGGCCGGTTTCCTCGTTTGACACCTGTACCCTGTTCAACCATCGAAGTAGCTATGGAACACATGGTTAGTTGCAGAATGGGCTACGTTCCGTAGCTAATTTGTAAAAAAAAATTTCAAATAGAAAAAACATAAAAGTATAACATGTCAATCATTTAATGTCTTCCTTCAGACAAAATCTATCATTTATCAGTGATGGGGATTTGTCTTTTATGGAAAAACAAGAGAAAGAAGTGAGAAAAGTTGTCAAAGAGAGAGTAATTCTGAGGTCCAACAATGGGCCTGTAGACCATACTTCCAATACTTGAGGAATACCAGACCAATCTCTAACGAGGTGGTTACCCTTACAAAGCATGCAAGGGAATTTGACTTTACGGGGCTTTGAAGGACTAGATATATCAACAATAATGGTTACTTGTTTTCCCCCTTGCTTATTTGGTTTCTTCGCATTTTGCCTTTTCTTCTTCTTCTTAGCCTCCTGGTTAGTAACGCCAATAATTTCATGAGATGAGGAAGAAGAAAGGGAAGAAGAGACAACGGGGGAAGAAGGCAAAGTATCAAATTGAGGATCAACTTAAGGTTGATGTTGTTTAGGTGGAGGACTCGATTGTGGATTAGTTTGGACATTCAAAACCAAAGAGGTAAAAAATAACCAAATTAGCAAACCTATGGTGAATTTGGGAAGAGACAATGTAGGCATATACGGAGCTCCAATATTTCCAAAAGAAGGAAAAGGACTAGGATTCCTATTAGAGGGTTTCCTTGACTAGTAGACTCTGGAACTGTTTCCATAAGAGTTAACCTAAGGTCCATTAAGGAGTAGAAAGTGAGTTAATTTATTTTGAAGAGTAAAAACAAATAAAGGGGTAACTAGGCATATAAGGATTAGCAAGTTACTGTGAAATTCAATATATGGTTAAGTACGTGCAGGCGATCTCCCCAAATTCTTTGTTGAATGTATCATAGTTAACAAGGCAACCGAATTGGTTACCTATGGAAGGTTTGCAACCTAGTGGGGAATTCCAAAATCTACCGGGAGGTACGAGGAAGCGTAATCCGTAATAGTGTTGTCTAATGTGTAATCGTACGATGGGGTATTTTCGATATACTCATTGTACATGGAGCTTCGTCCTATATACCAAAAGGTATGTGCAAGAATGTTTCGATACACTTCGATGTACATGGAAAACCAACCATCCCCAGGATATAACACTGATAAGTAATGAAAAATTCTACGTTTAACGATGTCAGAACACATCTTCTAGCCTAGACCGCTATGTGTACTGTTAATGTTCCAAATGATACTTAGGTTAATTGATAAATTTTAAAGTTGATCTTGATTAAAGTTTAAGTTTTAAGGCTTGAAACGAATTCACCTGAATGCCTACAATGCAATTATCATGAAAAAATGAACTCTTTTCATTAGATGAAGACCTATCTAAAGAAGGGAAGACGTTTCAAACAATAATGCGGCGAACAAGAACTTCCAAAGAAGATCTTCAACTTTCACTATTCCAATGAAAAGATTCAAATCCCTAACGCATGAAGAAAATGAAACTTTTTCTTTTCTTTTCCTTTTCAATTTTCAAATGCAATGAAAAATGAAATGCAACCAAATTATTGAATCAACAGAAGTCACTCAAATTGGAATTGTAAACGAGAATTTATTTTATCAAATCAACAATCAAGCCAAGTGATCAAAAACCCCAATTTACAAGAAGAAATACTAACAAGTAAACTCTCATGAAAATGCAAACACACTCAAATTTAGATAGACTGTTGGCTTTACAGAGACATTGACCAGTTTAGAGACTGAGGAAAAATCACTGTAATCAAAACAAAACTCAGAGCAAGGAAAATGCATTTTTTTCATCGTACAGGACCATTGCAGGCTATATATTATAACCAGTGCGATACATCGCACTTACAGAGAGACAAGTGCGTTGTGTCACTCTGTCTCAAAACATAAAGTGCGACGGGGTTGATTTTGCTTAAAAGACGAAAAAACCCTACCAAGCTCATAATTATACTTTCCTAAGATTGATATTTGTCTGAACAAGTCAAATTTAATCATTTGCAAAGGTTGTAAAAGACTAGGCAAAGGAAAAAACTAAATGAACATCTCACTCCCCAGCAGAGTCGCCAAGTCATTTGACGGATAATTTCCTTCTGCAGACAGAAGCAAACTCCCTAGATCTAATGGCTTGATCTAGAAACAATAGAGACAAAAATACTTATGTTTTCCTTTGCAAGTTTAGAATATGGAAGAAAGACTTACCATAATCCAACACAAGCTCTCCTCTTCTCCTTTCTTGTAAGCTGCAACCCTAACTCCAAATGTTAAAAGTGGAACCTGCAAAAAAACTAAAACAAGCAAGGGAACCAACACATACAAACAAAATATACTAACATCTCTAAACAATGAGTCAAGAAGGAATTTTTCTACATATGCATAAACGTGACATAACTATAGTAAAACAAAGCACTTTTTGTATTAATGAATGTAGGAGAAGATACAACCCTTGCAAATCTTGACCTTGTAGATGTCTCCCAATTATCTTTTCCTTCCTTTGCAAAAATGCAAGCCTTCAATCACAACTCAAGTGCATGAATGGATAACTAATTCCTAGGAACAAAGCAGCAACATGAGGGCCACAACTAAGAGTCTCCAAAAGCCAAGCTAGACTCTATGGGAGGTAGTGAATTTATAGAGTAAAAGAGGTGGTTTGGGTTTTACCATCCTAGGACTTAGATCCACATTAGAGGGAGGATAAGTTCTAGGGATAAGAGATAAGACCTCAAGAGTAGGAGTTTGAGATATGATCTAACAATAAATAGTTAAAAACCACTTGGGAACTTTTAGAAAGAGAAGATTCAAAATTAATTTTAATTTTTACTGAATTTAAGGGGCCATCACACTTGCAGTGATGGAAACAAGTATTGGTTAATGAAGTTTCTCTATGCACAACTTGCAATAGTTCAATTTACACGAAGGTTGTGCAATGGGGCCAAAAATTAGGGTTTGGATTTATTTAACCCATAATTCTTGGAACTTTTGGAGAGATGATGCTCTTGGCTTTGCATGGGATGAAAGCAAAGTGTCAATGGATGTTGATTGATCTGGTTTCAAGGAAATGTGATTGGATGCGACAAAATGACCTGTAATAGTCATGTTTACAGTTAAAAGTCTCAAAAGGACGAGACAAAGTTGCTGATTTTGTGATTGCTTTATTTTGAGCAGTTAAATTTCAAGTCACTCCCAAGATTGGAGGTATAATGATATATCTTTTCATGTACTTGGCTTTCTTTTTTATGATATTGATGAAGCGACCTCCCCATTATTGAAGCATGACCCAGAGATGTAGTCCACACTAGACGAACTCTATTATCAAACTTTTATGTATATTCTCTTTATGGTATAATTTATGTTTCTCCTTTTTTAAGTAATTGCACATATGGTTCTTACATGCCCTTTCATGCAATTCTGCTAACATCATCTGAAGAAAATATATTGGATCATGTTGGTATCAGAGGAATACCAGATCATTGCTTGTTGTAAAATAAAAGGCAATAATTCATTTATTTCTTCTTTGAATACAAGAAAACCCTAGTACTGATCATTAGAAAGTTCTCGAGCCTTCTGGTAGGCTTTCTCATAGGACTAGACTTTGTGAAAGATATCATCGTATGGAGCCTTTTCGCGTAAATATTTTCTCATAGTGACTATAATGTAATGGTTAATTACAATCCCTAAAGGGCCATGATGCTTTAAAGGAATTTGGGTTAGCTTAGTTAAATTAAAAATCAATAATTCGTTCTTGGCATGTTCAACATTTTCTAAGGTATAAATAACAATTCTCTTAGAGTTTTTATGTAAGTCATAGGAAATGGCTGTATCAACTATCTAGTAATATATTACTTTACAAATTAATCTGTCAAGGACAAAAAGGAGCAAGGAATGTAGGATCCTTGACAATCATATATTCTCAAATAGGAGAAGTTTTCTTCAAAATATCAATCACCAATCAGATTAACGCTAAGTTTGGCTTCTTCTAAGATTCAAAGAAGTTTTGAGTGGATCAAGTTTCATAAATGGGAATTATAACAAAATGGAAGATGGCATAGAAGTGGTCACCATAATTTTCTTCAAATTTTTTTGAATGGTAAATGTGAATGAGGAGTGGCTTAGAAGGTGTCCATTTCCATCCCATGGTAGGAACAAAAGTTGAAAAGGAAATGACATCCATAATGTAGGTTGACATGTAAAAGGGATGATTGATTTTATCGGTGTGAGCTCCAAAAATGTAAATGTTCTTGCATATATTGTTAGATAGGATAATTTCCAAATTGAAAGAAAAATCCTCTTAAGCCCTGTTGAATGAGTGGAACCCATTCTAAAGGAATATGTGTAACTCCTTTTCTGCTGAAAATCCCGAAGAGAATGGAGGCCACAAAGGCTTGTGCTGTATTTAGAAGGACAATGGAATATTCTTTGGAAAATTATTCTTTGAATCTCTATTCACCAATCCTCTAGGGTTTAATCAATTCATACATACTCCTTTTAAACTCAACACATTATTTTTGAATGAATTTATTTACAAATTGCACATTGTATTGGAGTGCGGTTTCATGAAGTTTATACATAACCTGAAGGTTTACAGGATGAAAATAACACACAATTGTGCCTCCAGTAGTGCATATGGAACACATATCCATGTCTACATGATTTACATCACAACGAATTATGTTTGTGTATGGAAGAATTCTGCGTTGTGTAGCAATTTTATGCAGTGATGATTTCACCACATTGTGAAAAGAGGTATCAAGGCTGGGCTCACCTAGTTCTATTTCTTATGAACTTGCTTCAATTTCATCCTCGATTAGTTTATAAATGTTATACTAGGAAGAGGTGGTAGTGTCTGTTTTTGTAATGACGGTATAAGACAATAGGTTGGTGTTAGGATTTTTATCCTCTAGGTCTTTGACTGCTGCCTGTGGGGCTTTTTGTATCTTCTTGAGCTGCTTACCCATGTTTTGAGTTTTGAGAAAATTCTGAGAGTTAGAGAGTTGAGTTGACAAAGAAGAATAGAACATAGTTAAAATTTGGAAACAAGGTAATAAATATATATCATTTTTGAATAAAGGCCATTAAACTCTCAGATGATGTAAACTCCATGCAAGGTAGCATCCTAGCTATACGTGCATGAGAAAAATGAAACTTGAAACATTTTAATGTACTCGCATAGGCATGTTTGGTAATGAGAGACTCAAGCTCTGATGACATGATTACAGGTAATTAAATACAATTAATGCTAAGTCATGGTGTGACATGTTAGTTGTATTTGTAATAACTTGTGAAAGTGGCATGATAGAAAAATAAATCAAATTTGTCAATGGATGTGAATGTTCAAGGTTTTTCACCTTTTAACTAATGCTAAGTTGGCCATTAGTACTATTACAAATATTTTATGGAAATTGGTGACTTATTATTCCATGACAGGAACACTTGGCAGAGCTAAATTTATAATTTAAAGCCATGCCATCACGAAAGTAATTCACCGTTGCGGTATTGTATTGTGTGATTTAGAATTGTTAGGAGCCATGATCCATGATATAATAGATGACTGGAGACGAAAATTGATATGTTATTTAACTAGAATTCATGTGTCATCACGAGATTACATGCAAGATTTTACGGCTTCAGAAGAGAGAAGGGTGCGTTAATGGAAAAAGTTTATGACATGTAACATAATAATTTTTGTTTTTTGTTTGTTTGTTTGTTTGTTTTTTTTTATGTTTCAAAAGAAAATAGCCATGGATTTTATACATATAAGTAAAAACCACAAAAGGTACATTTTAAACATAGGTAAAAGATATAGAGGAAGGCTAAGGGAATAAAAATAAGGGAACATAATTATAAACTAAATATTTTTGTTTGGGCACACTGTCTGGAGCAATGAAACTTACCCTTAAAAGTGTACTTCCACACATGCATTTGTTCCACACAGACTTTAGCTAAAGTCATAAGTTTTCCCAATATGAAAATCTTACTAGGTCTAAAACTGGTGAAAGGCATGTGCGAATGTATAACATATCCAAAGAGAAATGGGTTTGCTCACTGTAAATGCTTGGTAGCTGACTGCTTTTAGATAGTTTTTCTACCACTGTTGTTACTGGAAATAGATATAAATGGCCATGCATTAGTGAAAGATAGTTTTTCTACCACTGTTGTTACTGGAAATAGATATAAATGGCCATGCATTAGTGAAAGACACAATAAAGCATGCCATAGGTCATAATCAAAATATGTACAAAAAATTATAGTTAACTATGTATCTAAAAATGGTTGGAAAAAACACTTTTACGTTAGCTACAAGCATTTTAACTCTTCAATTTATCACCATAAGGCCATCTTCCTTTCTTTGCATCCAATGCAAAAAGGAATTCTATGACTAGATAAACCATTACACCAAAGTCCAGATATATGTGCTTCTTTTTCAATACAATTGATTTAATATTTGGTTTTGGGTTTAGCTTGTGCGAACAATGGAACTTGCCTTTTTATGTTCACAGTTCTGCATAAGTTTTTGTTTCATACAGACTTGAATTTTGGAATTTTTTTAGCTATAACGATGAGTGTAATCTTTTAACAAATTCATGCCTTCATGGGTAATTGCATTAGACTTGGTAAGGTTTTTGGAAGTGGGAGACTTGGGGCATGAGCCCGAGGAGTGCGTTATAAAAGTCCTGTGGTGTGACATCAATTTTTTCATTTATCGTAAGACTTTCTTGTATTTATGTTACCATTAACCATGCTCCATTGAATTTTTATTAAGTTGTAAGTGCTTACATGCAGTTCCTCGGTGGGAGGCAAAATTTTATGTTAACTTTTGTAGAAATCCACATCTCGCGACTCTTGTGTGGGAGAATGCGTGTGCGGAGAAAATGTAGCTGAAAAACAATAAACACATTTCTTTTGCATCATGGAACTTCCCCTTTTATGTGTGCAGTTCTACACATACTTTAGTTCCAAATGTCTTTGTTCCACACTGATTTCAGTTCTGCACAAGTTCTAGTTCTGTACAAACTTCAAATTCACAGAAATTTTAGGTACAATAGTGTAATCTTGTAAGAAACTTAATTTCTTAGATAATTGTGTTAAGTCTTGGTAAGTATTGGTCGAAGCGGAGGACTTATGGCACAAGCTCAAGGAACATACTAAAGCTCCCACTGTGCGACACCAATTTTGTTTATTTATTGTAAAACTTTCTTGTGTGTCACTTATTGTTAACCACGCTTCAATGTATTATTGTTAAATCGTAAGTGATTACATGTAGTCTTGCGACTGTATGTGAAACTGTTTAAATGAAAGGAATCCCAATCTCGTAGTCCTGTGCAAGAGAATGTGTGTGCATATCAAGGAACACATTTCTTTCACATCCATGGGTTTGACCCTACTAATTACCATTTTCTCTATGTGTGTGGATTTGCATTATTAGTGCATCAATATACTAATGATGTTTTAAAGAGAGGATGCATTTTAAATCCAAGTAATAATGGATCATAATAAATAATATCTCAATCTAACTTTCACAATCAATGGATGCTAATAATAATAATGGATGACAACTTCCCAAGAACTCCATATATCTTGATTTTGTTAACAATGAAGGAAAATCTATGTAACTAACAGAAAAAATTACTTACTAGATTATTAAATATAATTAATGCTAATAATGTTGTGGGATGTTAATTTTTTTTGTAATAGTTTGTGAAAGTGGCACAACAGGATGATAAAATAAATTTGTTAAAGGATGCGAAAATCAAGGTTCTTCACCTTTTAACTAACGTTGGGCTAGCCATTGCCACTGTTACAGATATCATATGGAAATTGATGACTTTCTTTTCCATGATGAGAACACCTGCTAGAACTAAATGTAGAGTTTAAATCCATGTCATTGTGGAAGTGATTCAACGTTGCAGTATTGTAGTGTGTGATTTAGAAGTGCCCGAAGTTGTAATCTGCTATCTAACAGATGACGTGAGACATAAATTGCTATATTATTTAACTGAAATAGTCACGTGTCACCACAAACTGTATGTAATATTTTATGCCTTAACAAGAGAGCAGGGCGTGTTAATGATAAAAGAGTAGGACATGCAACAAAATCTATTTTTTTGTTTTTTTTTCATGTTTCAAAAGTAGATAACTATTTGCATGTTTCAAAAGCAAATAACCATGACTTCTTTGCACGCAACACAAAAAGGAATTATGTTACTACATAAATCATTAGACCCAACTGAGCAAAATCCAAGTAACTAACATAAAGAAATTACTTACTAGATTCTGAATTTTCATGCTATCTACAAAGACTAAAAACCTTTAATCATTGATTTTTCCAAAATTGTTTATATATTTTTAAGGCTAAATTGTGACTGTAAAAGAATTATAAAAGTCGAAATTACTCAAACCTATTATAGGCTATTATTAGATATTATTTTCACAACTAAACAAAAATTTTACTTCAACAATTATGCAAGAAAGCAATGTTTATTTCTGATTTACAAGAAAGAGTTTTGGAACCCGAAACTAGAAAACTTGATGACTTAATACCCAACTATACAGGAATTATCATATCAAAAAAGACAAAAAACTAGACAATAATGTAATAAACATTCCTTCTAACATCATGCAACAAATATAGCATATTAATTCAATCATTAAAATCAATATTACACATGCAACACAAATTGATATGAAAAATTGTCGATGAATTTTTATATTCATATCGGTCAACAACAAAACATTAGATATGATGTACAAGTTGAAAGCGTAAGTAGAAAAATTCATGTTTAATTAATATTGTTGGTCAACATAATAACATTTAGAGCGATAGAAGATTTCATACAAAACATTATCATAATTCTTCACAACACTGTTCAATAGACTCAAAACTTTTAATCAATGGAATAACATTTAAACCAATACAAGATTTTACAGAAAACATTGTCTAGGAATTATTCTCACTATTGCTTAACAACGTCAAAATATAAAAAACAGAATAGACTATACTTAAAAAAAGTAATTGGACAACAAAACAATAGATCAATATTGACATTAAAGGATTAGAACTAGAATTGAAATCAAGCTTATGAACTAATCAACTTGATGACTTTCATTAATAGTTTAACTTGTACAAGACGTAATTTTAATACACAAATTTTAAACATATAAAAGGTAAACCAATTGGAAATTTTCATACATATAGCTTCTAAACATGTCATAGGGGAAAAGACAAGAAACTACAAAGTGATATAATAAGCATTGCTTCTAACATCATATAACAAATTTAGCAGATTAAGTCAAATTATAACCCATCAATTTTTCTATTTACTTTCCCATAGGACATAGAGAAATCTACAACTTCAATAACATTATGAATTAATAAACATGGAAACAAAAATTTATCTAAATATGATATCCATCATTAGTAGTAACCATCAAACTAAGCGATTTCTGTAGACAATTTCCTTATACAATTACATCACCTTACCACACTATGATACTAAGAAATAACAAAATCCAGGTCCATTTTCTATCCAATAATATAATGACACAGAGAAACCAATAGATCCACATTACCAATAACTCAATCCATATTTAAATCCAAATCATGATAATAATAATTAAAGTCAATACTACACATGGAACACAAATCTAATATGCAAAACTATTGTCGAATGTTTATATTCATATTGGTCAACAACAAAACATTAGATATAATGTACGAACTGAAAGTGGAACATGAAAAATTGATGTTCAATTAATACCATTGGTCAACACAATAACATTGAGTACGATACCAGATTTCATATAAAACATTAGCAAAATTCTTAATAGAATTGTTCAAGAGACTCAAAATTTTTGACCAATGGGATAGGATTCAGACCAAGACATGATTTAATAGAAAACACTCTCTCATAATTATTCTCAACATTGCATAACAGGGTCAGAATATATAAAATAGAACATACTATACTCAAAAAGAGTAAACTGAGAATAAAACAACATAGCAGGATTACTACCAAAGTACTATAATTGGAATTGAAAATAGGCTTCCGAGCGCCTGGTTTAGATATTATGTCTAGTTTTTTTATAATGACAAGAATGTTTGGTCCCTTAAGCACTAATCAAAATTCTGATACTTAATCGAAAAGTTAAATGCATTCATCCCGAGAGGGACTAAGATTGGGATCCCATGAACTGTAATGTAAATAAGGTACCTAGAAGGAAAACAAAAAACTACATCTAGCAATGGTCTTAAACCCCACACAACACAATGAAAAAAGATAAATGATCAAATACTAGAAAGAATTGGTCAAGTCATTAACATAACTAGTTGACAATAAACTTGGATTAATGATTTCTTGGAGGAATTGCTTTAGGAAATTTTGAATGTAATCTTTCATCGGAGGGTCGTAATGTCCATTTTAACACATTGGTTGAATATCTCCTCCTCAATTTCTTGAGCTTCCTCCTCTAATTGCACAATGGAGGCACCCTAATCTTCATTGACATTAACAAAATTAACTAACCATTTAGTACTTTTCTCCTCATTAAAATCAGTTATATTATCAAAGTATGTTCCCATTGACTCTTTTAAAGTGTTCAATCTAGCCATTAACTCATTCTTTGAAATTAAACTGCTTTCCTTTGTTATGCTCGGACCCTACAGATCATTAATAATTTTAAGCCATTTGAGAAAGGCATCTTCTCTTCTATAATTTATCTTCTTACATTCAGAGATTATCTCCTCCAGTATGCCAATTTTTGCATGCCATCTAGCTTTGATCTACTTCATTCGTTTAGATGTTGGGAGATTTTTCTCTCTTCTCTGTATTTCACACATTGAATCAACCTTTTGAACAAAAGTAGATAAGTCATTATCTACGAAATGCTTGTCATTCTCAAGGTGACTTTTAACCCAATTAGCAAAACGTCTATTTCTTTGTACTAAATACCTCAAATGGGAAGCTACTTCCTATGCATCTTTCATATTTTTAAATATTTTATTTATATTACTAACAATAAATTATTTTACTCCATTTAGGAGGTCATCCTATTTCTTAAATCTATGGGGTGTGCTGGGGGTAGAAATTGTTGATGATGGTGCCTATATTGCGAGTGGAGTCATAAACAAAGGAATGAGATTTAGAGCTTATTCTAGCTCTTTTATTCTTTTTTTGAGCCTCAAGATTTCTGCTTGCTATTCCCTTACAGAGTGTGCCAATGCCTCTCCAGTAATTTCATGTAATTTTATGAGGCCAATGACTCTGGCTTCACACAAATCAATATTCATTTGTATTTGATCAACAGTGTTCTTATTATGACGCTTTACTCTTTCAACTTTTTATTATCTTTGTTATAGCTTGCATTTTGAAATGTGACATGACGATCATCGAAAATGATGACTTCCTCAACAATTTGTTCCATTATTCTTTGATTTTCAGATAAAGGAGTAGCAACCCAATCAGGTGGTGTCTGCTCTCAACTTCCATGTCCACAATTTTTTCAACGCTTGTTGTTTCTTTGGCACTTCTAACTTTGGATGATTGAGCTGTGTGTCATTAGAGAAATTTTGAGGTATAAAATGGGCCTCCTAAGGCATATTATAAAATAAGTGTAAATAATAAAATAATATTAGATTATCTAATCAAGTTTTGGAGGGAAAAAAGAAACTACTTTTTCAATTCATATTTTTAACTTATTTCCCTACGATTTTACTCAAATTTCTAGCAGGAGCACTCATTAGATAATCCAATCTTATTTTATTATTTACAATATTATTTTATAATATTCCTTATGAGGCCCACTTTATACCTCAAAATTTCTCTAACGACACACAACTCAATCATCCAAAGTTAGAAATGCCAAAGAAACAACAAGCGTTGAAGAAATTATGGACATGGAAGTTCAGAGCAGACACCACCTGATTGGGTTACCACTCATTTATTTGAAAATCAAAGAATAATGGAACAAATTGTTGAGGAAGTCATCTGAAAGTACTCCTTGGATGAAAAATTAAATTTCACATCTAACAAATGCTCCTGCTCAAAATTTGAGTAAAATCGTAGGGAGGTAAGTTGAAAATATGAGTTGAAAACTTGTTTTTCTTTTTTCCCTCCAAAAATTGATGATATAATCTAATTTTATTGTATTATTTACACTATTATTTTATAATATTCCTTAGGAGGCCCATTTTATACCTCAAAATTTCTCTAATGACACACAACTCAATCATCTAAAGTTGGTGGTGGAGGGGTTCAATGTGAATATTGGACAGAAGAAAAAAGCCCAATGAGGTAAAAGAGTGCATGTAAGAGCCCAAGTTTTCAGACAATGATGTTGAGGACCAAAATGATGGTGAATTATGTAGATGAAGAGATTTCAGATCTGAGTGTAGACCAATTTCCAGTGGACATGAACATGATCAATTTTACATACGAGTGCCCATATTACATCTATTTAGTAGATCCAACAACTTTGGGGGATCTGCTGTGTTGGAAATATTGAGGGGGGGGTGAATCAATATTCCTTAGAAATTAGCACTTTCAAATATTTTTAGAGCATTAGTTAATATTCAATTACTATTAATGTTTATGCAGTAATAACAGTAAATAAAAGAACACAGTATACACAATAATTTTAGGTGGAAAACCCCCTTCGGGTCAAAAACCACCGAACGCTTTTCTAATAAATTCTTTAATATTCAACCCCAATTGAAATGAAAGCAACAACTTCCTAGAATTCTAGAAAAGAATTCTTCTCTAGCTCCCACTGGAAGGACACCCCAACACCCTAGTTTCTTCACTAGTCAACTGAATGGATGCCCCAACATCGTAGACCAACCTACCACCCTAAAGTGTTCACAGGCTCCAACCTGTAGGCGACTTCATGCACCAACCTAGCACCTCCATGACATCCTATAATGACTGTAATGAGACAAGAGTGTGGATTACCATATTGGGGACAAAAATCCATGATACAATATGATTTACAATTATTTTGACTGAAAACCCAGTCACACTATGACCTACAACCCAACCATGACATCATCCCAATAGAGACTCCTATACCTCCCAATAATTCCTTTTCGACTGTAGGCAGATTGACTCTTTTACAATAATGACTCTTCCAATGATGACACTTTTACAAATGACTCTTTTGTAACTTTACAATGATGACTCTTAGCCTTGACACTTTTTCACAATATACGGATGACTGTCATGTCTTCAAAGGATGTCCCACTGCAATGCTTCCTTTGATTTGATACTTCTTCTCTTGAATTCTCGCTTGAAGTTGTACTTGAATCTTCTTCTACCTGCATGCAAAATTTCCCTGAGAAAACCAATACCAAAACAAAACAAAATACCCTTCAACTTACCTCTGCCTGTAAAACACATGTAAGTGAATAATAATGAATAAATACAAATTAAAATTATAATGCATACCTGAACTTTTCTTGTCACTTTTGTTGTTGACTTGTTGCAATAGTAGAAAAAGACTCCCACTCTAGATATAGACATGGACTCTATGCAAGACTATATCCAAAACTGACCTAAAGATATATACAATAGAAACTGATGACATACCTTAGAATTGTGATGAACCAAGTTCTAAGTACAACAACATAGATCGTTCTATCAACTATGACAAGGCAAGTAACATGAAATTACAACATCATATAGATTTAGCAGACTTGGTGTAGCATCAAATGTCTAGAATCAAGAATAGGACATCCAAAATGTGGTATCAAAACTAACTGTGACATATAGAGACATAGAGATATAACCGAGACCTTGTATATACTTACGTTGTCCTGCAAAAACATATGTTAGAGATGATACTCAAAATTCAAATGTAAACACTAATCATACATACCTTTTTGTAGGAGACTTACCCTTGATTGTTGATGTGTAGTCCTTACTGTAGTGATCCTTGAATGCATGATTTTTCTTTCCTTCTAGAAGCTCGATATTGAATACGTTGTATCTATGTAATTTAAGATCTCTAGGGTTTGAAATTTCGTCCCGTGGTAGCCATCTGATTCCTCTTTCCAATCCCATAAGTCTGATCAAGATTGGATTCTTCAAGAAAGAGTAATGCCCAATCTCGCACAATGACTTGATTATAAACAGGTTTAGTAGAGCAAATTTGTACGAAGTGCCACGTGTCATTGTTGCAACCTTCAGCCCTGAAACCTCTACCAAACAAATTAAAGTCCGTCATATTTCTATGACTATTTACGAAATTTGAATCCAATTCTCAAAGAGAAAGTTACGACGAGTTTCCCAACGTCACCTATTTGACATGGAATTCGAGAGCCTCCAAAAACCCAAACTTCCTCAGATCATATATCTGAAAATATAATGAACCAATATCTAAAATTCGATCATGAGGTTCATCAAGAGGTTGACTCAAATGGGTTTTAATTTCAGCTTCTGAAGCTTCACAGAAAAATATATAGTGAAAATGCCACAATGATCTGTTTGAAGCCACAAAATCCCTACTAGAGGAGGATATGAGGGTCATTATTTATATGAATGTCTTGAGTTGAGAGGGTCCTCAACAAGTGAACATTGGATGGATTTTAGGAGAATTTATTTATTTATTTATTAATTATTGACTATTCAATGACCACAACCAATCATGAGTTCCATGCCACAACCCCATAGGGTTTTAGCCCACTAACTGGGGTTACTAACTTCAAACATGAATATCTCTCAAACCGTGAAGAATTACTTGGCGTGCCATATATCAACGGAAAAATTTCAACGAGTAGAATCCATCTATAATATCATTGAATCATAATAGAGTAAGGGTTTAAGTCAAAGTTCCCATGCAAGATCAAGGTAGCCCCTGGTGCTGCTTGGGTTGACATCAATAACAACCACTGATCAACATGCTAGTGGTCACATGCAAATGCCTACAAAGAGGCCGATGAATCTGATGATCTATGAACACAAAGTAAGTCCATGATCAATTTAAACCTAGTGTTAGTTCCTGCTTTGAAGAAACCCCAACAACATCCATCTCCACCATTAACTGCAAAAGGTGTAGCCATGTGAGTGATGGCATCTGCGCCACTCAGGATGTCAAATGATACATTGGGAGTGAAGGAGGTGCATATGAGACTTTATTTAGTTATGTGATCACACTAGTGATACTATGCAAGGAGGTTGATGTGAGTAATGGCTTACAACCAATCACTGACACTTGGTATGGTAAGCTACATGGCATTAGGAGTGAAGGAGGCACATGTGAGACATCAGAAGAAAGAAATAAGGTCGAGGTTTTATGAAGTGGATATGGTTTCCAGGGAAATTGTTGTTGCATTTTGTGTGATATTCTAGATATTTTATTGAAATTGTCATGGAGTCTGTAGGTTTTTGCACCGATAGTGGGCTCTCTGTAATGAAGAGAGCAACGAGGAAAAGTTAATTATGATTGCACTTTGTGGCCATGGACGTTGGTGGATGGAATTGGTTGGTGTGTGGTGTGGACCATCTAATGTGTGTCAATTGGTTGACATGAAAGCATATGCACTAGTCACACATGAATGCGTTTGAGGCACTAGCCACATATGAATGCGTATCAATATACATGGATAGTATAGGGACTAGAAGTGTTGGGGAAAGCATGAATATACCACAATTCCATGGAAAATTGGAAAGGAGAGTAGACATAACAAGCACTGGATGCGTGAAAAGGGGAGGATGGTCATGATATCAATAACAATAAAAAATGAAAAAATTGTTATAATGGAGTTTAAAGTTATTGCATATAAATGGGAATACTGCTAAAGACTTGGTAAGACATGCATACCCTTGGAAAGTTGCTAGTAAAATTTGGTGTTCGATCTAGGTGATAGGGGGTATGCCAGGTTAACAGATACCCTGGGTATAAATTTGAGTGAGGTAAGGGCTAGAGTGAGCGGGGGTGACTAACTTGGAAGATTTGTTTAGATTTAGTCAAGGAAATCCCAAGTCAAGGTTTAAGGGGGTAATGTTAGGTAAACTTGACTAGGGGAAAAGATTCAAAGTTGATCGAGTCTAATGGTAGTGGTTTTGGGAACATGGTTTAGTGTACCCATGGTTTATTGCCCATGGGATTGCATGTAATGGAGCCTTTGAAAGGATGGAAATACTAGTGTAATGGGGCTAGGGAGGAGAGTGTTACACTGAAATTTGTCACCATGACTATCTGCAGTTAATATGGCTCCATCAATAGTCATATTATCCTCCTTGTCAAGCCTAATACCTCTGCTCTTCATGTCAAGCTTCAAAAAAGAGAGAAAGTCACTAAAAACATGTTTATCTCTGGGTACGCAGGGTCTCTCTACCTTGCCTGCGTGTATGCATCCCAAACTCATTGTACCTGCATACTTGTACGCTCTGTAAGCCAAAGGATGGGTGCATACCCATGTAAAGATCAAAAGGCGCGAGTTTCATCTTAAAAAAGTTACTTGTGGTCACTTCTAGAGCCTTCTAGAAGAGTGTTTGACGTGTATTGAGCGCCTCCAGATGGTTCATGCATCCCTATGATAGAGGAACTTAT
>APFE031069052.1:173862-191173 GCA_000404065.3 Pinus taeda | reverse complement strand
TGTGAGGAGAGATTACCATCCTTTCTTGTTGTCATATTGGAAGTGGGTGAGCTTGTCAAAGTAGAGGAAAACTCTTGCTGGACCCCGGGAGGAACTTGCACAACACCAAGGCTCAGGTTGTAATGGTTTCTTTTTTGTTTCCTTAATACAAATAAGTCCATTCTTCTCAATGATTTGTTGTTAATGAATTGTTTCATATACTCCTTGGTCTATATGTTGAATATGCTTTGTTTTATGGAATGTTCAGGTGTTATGTAATCGTTTGATTGTTAGTGTATGCAGGTTTCAAAGTGAAGGAGGAGCTCATCTGGATCAACGAAGCTAGGCTTCTACAACAAGCGTTGGACCTAAGGTAAGATTGAAAAACACTTGGTTTCTCATAGGATAATGTATATTTAGAGAAGGATTGCTCTTACTTGTTTTGTTTGTCACTAGAGAGTCTTAGACTCCTAGGGAGGTTAGTTTTGTCAGCAAAAATAACTCTTTCCGCATGACAGAGAGCGTTGAAGGCTCACTTGTCCAACATGCCTAGGGTTTTGGCCAAGGAGACTAATGGAATTACATTAGGATGGGCTTTTCCTTGGAGTTGGGGTTTTCCTAGGGTAAATATTGTGTTTACTATGTTTCATGTTTTTTGCTAATTATTTTATGTTCCTCAATATTTTTTTTATTATTTTCTTTCCAATAATATTTTTTAACAATTTGTATCAGAGCCAAATGTTGGCTTTAGAGGGACGCTTATGTTTCCAAGGGTTTATTTTGGATTGGTGAATAAAGCATTGTGGAGGAACTCGATATTTGTGAAAAAGGTTGTACTTGGTTGGAATCGGTAGTGGAGGGGTTCAATATGAATCTTGGATAGAAGAAAAAGTCCCAATGAGGCCGAATCATGCATGGAAGAGCCTAAGTTTTTAGACAATGATGTCGAGGACCAAAATGATGGAAGATTATGTAGATGAATTGATCATAGATTTGAGTGTAGACCAGTTTCCGGTGGACATGAACATGGGCAATTTTCCATCTGAGTGTCCCATATTCCATGTTAGTCACGTGTGAATGCCTGCAGGGAGGCCGAAGAAGCTAATGATATGGAAACGCAAAGTAAGCCCATGGTCAATTTAAACCCAACACGCGTGACTCGTTTGAAGAAACCCTAGAAACAACTGTCTTTATCATCAAATGCAAAAGGCACAACCATGTGAGTGATGGCACCCAAGCTGCTTAGGATTTTGAATGATACACCGAGAGTGAAGGAGGTGCATATGAGACTTTCTTTAGTTATGTGATTGCACTAGTGATACTATGAAAGAAGGTCATTGTGAGTTATGGTTGGAAGACGACCAATACTACTTGGTATGGAAAGATACATGGAACCGAGAGTGGAGGAGGCACATATGAGACATCATAAGGAAGAGCTAAGGTCTAGGTTTTGCAGTGTGGATACGCCTACTACAAAAATTGCTGCTGCATTCTGTGTGAATTTCTAGATATTCTATTGAAATCTTCATGGAGTTTGTAGGTTTTTGCATCGATATTCGGCTCTATGTAGTGAAGAGAGAAATGAGGAAAAGTTAATTATGTTTGAAATTTGTGGTCATGGACCTCGATGGCTGGCATTGGTTGGTGTGTGGTGTTGACCACTTAATTTGTGTTAACTAGTTTATATGTAGGCATATGCACTAGTCACACATGAATGTGTTTGATGCACTAGTCACATATGAATGTGTATGAGGATACAATGATAGTACATGGATTAGAAATGTTGGAGAAAACATCAATGTACTTGAACTCTAGGGAAAATTGGAAAGGATATTAAACATACCAAAGCATTGGAATACACACACACACACACACACACACACACATAATGGAGTTTAAAGTTATTGCATGTAAATGGGCATATTACTGTAAGACTTGGTAAGGCTTGCTTACTTTATAGTCAGTATTTGCATACTTCCATTAGTGATCAAAACTCCTCTTTTCATATTCATATTAGGGTCGCACTTAGAAATTTTGTCATTCCACCTAGGTCCTCATTCAAAAATTTACTCATTGATTGTAGCCCTAGTAAAAAAACCTCACTCTCCCTCAAAAATCAATACTTGTCATGTCTTACTGGGCATACATCAATCATAAAAGCTAATTTCATCATGTCTTTATGTTAGTCAAGTCACCATGATGTCTTCTCACTCAAGGTTCCCATTAGGTCACTAGGTTTCATTTCCAAGGTTCAATAATACCCCATTTCATCTCATAAGGTCAACAAAAGTGTGAGAGTGATTGAAATAATACTTCTTTATCATCTGAAGAAGATTTGTTAGTATGTAAAAATGGTTTTCGAAAGTTGTAATTTTGGTTTCAAAGTATGATTTTCATACCAAAGTGTAATTTCATTCAAAAAAGAGATGTAATTTTTTATTTTTATGTAATTTTATGTTCGCTATATGTAATAAGTACTGTTCCTAAGATTTCCACTCAAAATCTATATGCCAAATTCGTCAAAGCAAAGTCAAATGTAAAGAGTGCCAAACTCCAGCATCATCAATCTGCAAAGAAGAAAATCAAAGTGTAAAGGGTAATTAGCAAAGTTTTCAAAGGTGAATTGAAACATTAGAAAGTGGGTTTTAAAATCAGAAAATCAAATTCACTCAAGTATAAGAGCCTTCATATCATCAAATTCAACTTCATTTGTCTCCTACCATCATTGAGCAAACTCCAAGAGAGCATTTTTCAAGTTCCTGGGCGAAATTGCAACAAAAAAAACAGAGCAAGTGTTGCACGTTTTCCAAAGGGAGGGCACATTTGCTTTTAGCACCATGCACTTGCTTCTAGCACTGCACACCTACTAAAGAGAGGGCACGTTTGCTTGTGGAGCTGTGCACTTGCCCATAAAATCCAGAAACACTTCCAGACTTCGCCAAATTGCCTCCAAAGCTTTATCAACGTTGTCTTCAACCTCCAACAAGTGAGTGACAACTAAAAATATAATTCTTCTTCCTCTTATAGTAATTCCTTATGGTATTTTGAAAATTTCATTAAAGATTTGGTGTTTCACTCATTTCAAGCCCTATTATCTCCCTCAAATCACCATTGCACTCTCAATTCCCAAATTTCATTCCCCTACCCTTTCATACCCTTCCCTCATTACAATTACCTTTCCCTAAACCCTTTATCCCAATACCCTAAGCCCTAGGTGCTACAACTACCTAGGTTCCCAACCCCCAACCTGTAAATAATTTCCCCATCCTAAATTCCATCATATTACTACTCCCTTTCCCATCCCCCATTTCATAAATCCCTAGCACCATCTCCTTCAATTTCCCTTTCCCATTCCTTATTCCTAAAAACCAAATTCCACCAACATCGTACCTCCCTAGGGTTTTGACATTAAGACACCATGGTAGAAGAAGAAAATAGACCATACAGTGAGGGAGAAGAAACATAGGTGAAGAGACCATACAAAGGGGGGAGAATACTCAGATTTGAGCCAACAAATATCACAGAACTCTTGGCAGCTCCTATTGTTGTGACATGTTTAAAAAATGTTGGATGTTATGAATTCTATGAGAAAATTCAAATATTCCAACACCATACCATTTTGACCAAACTTTTCATATCTAACCTCCATGACAACCAAGTTACTCTAGCTGGTGTCACTTTTACTATATCCACTGCCATTATATTAGCTGCCACAGGGATCCAAAATGTTGGGGAGAAATTGTTCAAGCAGAGTGAACTAGAGGAACATTACTATAATCCTTTCATAAAACCAAGGTACAAGAATGAGAAAAAGAGGTTTTTTCCTTTTTCTTACCTCCTGGACAAATATGCCCCAATGATGAAGATTATCATGAAATACTTTTCATGCGAAGGTAGATTTTCTAGACTTTATACCTATCACATCCCGCTCTTAGTGCATTTCACTAGGGTAAAGATGCTCAACATACCCTACTACCTTTTTCGGAGCATTGATATGATGTCATTTATTATCCATAAAAGAGAGTATGAACATCAAATGAGACATATTTTCCATCATTCCCTCATGAAAATCATAGTCCTCTATCATCTCAAAGAACTGAAAATTACATGGAGTACCTTCATAGCCAATCACATATTCATTGATCCATCTATTCAGGATGTTCAAAATGTGCCTTCATCATCTCATCCCATAGATCATGCATCATCATCAAATTAGTCTCCTTCACCATCACCTCCACCATCACCATTTCATGAGCACCTTGAGTCACTTAGCAGAGATGAGATCGGTGAGCCGGAGCAGACTAAGAAGGTTGAGGTCATCAAGCCTAAAAGGGAATATTTGGGCAAATTGGCACATAGTTATCAGAGAGGTCATAGGCAGGTATTTTCCCCATATATTGTGGGAGGGGCCTTACCTTCTTCACCAACAAAGCAGATACACAAAGGCAAAGAAAAGATGAAAAAAGCAGAGGTTCAGGCAAAGATCAAACATGAAGAAGTGGACCTCCATGAGACAGAGAAGGATTTTGACCTTGTTGACCTAGATGAGCATGGTTACAATGAGGACACTAGCATTGTCATCAAGGAAAAATATGCACTCATCAAGGAGCTACAGACCAACTTAGAGAGGTCCAAATATATTATTTCATATTATGAGCAAGAAAACCAATAGCTTCAAGCCAACATGATGTCATAAAGATTCAGCTCATTAAGGAAAAAAGAGAAGAAATGAAAGCTAAAGCATTGATTGATGAAGCCTATGACAGGTATGATGAACTTGAACAAGAAACAAAAAGAAGACCTAGGACTAGAGGGATGAAAAGAGCTCTAGAACTAGAAATAAAAAGGGAGGTTGGGTTTGCAAATCAACTCACACGGAATGAACAATTTCTCATCATGATTAATGAGAACCGAGAGCATTGGCTTGACAAGGTAAACCAACATTTAGAGAAGCTCCTAGACAAGGCCAATCAAGAAAATGGCATTCAGAAAAGGATGGAAAAACATTATGCCAAAATAGAAAGAAATGTAAGGGGAAAGCTCAAGGCAACAAATGCAAAGATTGAAGCCCTAACTCACCAAGAAAAGAAAAAAAAACTTGATATACTTGTAGAGGCTTCACTCCAAGCGTAGCCACACCATCATCAACCATTTCACCAATTTTGAAGTATTTTGGCTCATTTTTTGCAAGTTCTGTCTTTTTCTGTGTGTTCCTAAATAATGCTACATTAGAAAAATGGTCAAACACACTTTTTTGAGCCACTTTTTGAGCAAGTGAAGACCAGCAATGGATGCCAAATCAGCAATATATCTACTAAAACCACTTTGCTAGCCTTAGTTTGCAAAACTAGCAGTAAAAAGGGCAAAAAACGAGCAAAAAATCATGTTTCTGCCTCAATTTTGGCTTAGGCGCTGCGCACTGAGTAGTCTTGGGAGAATGAAGTTTTTAGGGGTCAAATGAGCTTCATTTTGCAAACTGGAGGCATATTCAGAAACTAGACTTGAAGGGATTTCAAACAAGCCATCTTTAGACTAATTTGGACACCTACAACTCAGTCAAAATCAACCTGCAACAGGGAGGGCACACTTGACACTATGAGGGCGCACTAGACACTGTGAGGGTGCACTTGGCAGAAAAATGGCCCACTTGACCATTTACTGATATTTTTGAATTTTCACTGTAATTTTGACTTTCATCTCAGAAAATGATGTTTTCACCTATGTAATTGAGGATGGTAAATGTAATAATAATGTGGATAAGTTACCTAGGGGTAGATTCATCAGGTAAAAGTTATCATCAAGTCAAACGAATTAGTTTCAATGTAATTAGGGAGGAGTCACTCAGAGCTCCCTATACTCTAGGTATCAGTTCAAATTTTTGTGGATCTCTTCCTCAACTCAGGGATTCGATCCCTGAGGATGAGAGAAGGTTGTTTTGATGTCTATATCATTCCCTTCTTCACTCTTGGAAGAGGTTGGACTCAGTTGGATGTTGTAGTATTGATCAAAGACACTATTGTATTAGAATTTGGCCAGTTTTAATAGATGAGTTGTAACTATTTCCTTGGGATACCTGTGGTATGGTTGTCTAGCATTATTTTTTCCTCAATTTCATTTGTATGAATGTATTGTTGCTCCATATTCCATTTCATGTCTATGATATGATCTCTTTCAAGTTGATAAACAAAAATCATCTTACATGCTCTGTTTTGGGGAAGTTTTCATAGTTTGTTCATCTTTCTTCAGTTTAGGAAGAATACATCTTCCATGCTCTTCCTAGCTCCTCACCTGTTTGAATCATCTCATCCAAGAAACCCTAATGTGCTAGCCTACCTATCTACCTTTCCCCATTGAATGGACTGTAACCCTAATCTTATTTGCCCTGACCTAGCCTCTTTGAACTAATATCCCCATCCAGCAATAACCCCATCAAATCAAATCAAAACAACCTTTGCACATTATACCTAGACTAAAACCCTAATCCATCCAACCCTCTTGGCTATGATTCTTTGCAGAGAGCCCTCTCTAGCTTGGTAGGGCTAGCAACCAAGCAAAAGGTTGGTCTGTGCTTACCTCAACTGGACCCTTCCTCATCCTTGGAGATCGGAGGAGTGATAACACGTACCATTGGAAAATTGTCGGTAAAGTTTGGTGTTAGACCTAAGTGATAAGGGTCATGCTAGGTGAACAAACACCTTGGGTATAAACTTTGAGTGGGGTAAGGGCTAAAGTGAGAGGGACTGACTCACTTGTCCAGTTTGGATGGATTTATTCAAGGAAACCCCAAGTCAAAGTTTAAGGGGGGGGAAGTTAGGTAAACTTGACTCGGGGGAAGAGACAAAGTTGTTTAGGTCAAATGGTAGTGGTTTTGGGTACGCAATTTAGCATACCCATGGTTTTCTCCCCATGGGATTGCATGTAATGGATCCATTAAAAGGCTGTAAAGACACTATTGTAATGGGGCTAGGGAGGTGAGCATTGAAGGCTTACTTGGCCAACTTGGCTAGGGTTTTTTCCAAGGAGACTAATGGAATTTTGTTAGGCTTGGTTTTTCCCTATATTTGAGGTTTTCCTAGGATAAATACCGTGTTTACTGTGTTTCATGTTTTTTGCTGGTTAATTTATGTTCCGCTTGATAATTTTTTTAAAATTTTCTCTCCAGTAATATTTTTTAATAATATACCCCAATTTTTTTCGATATAGACAAGTGAGTTAATTGTGTTAATGTATATAGTTTATTCCCTTCCTTTTCCAACCATCTCTAGTTTGTACTAAAAAATAACTACTTAATCATCAACATTATCAATGCCTCTTAACTATAACCTCTTCATTTTACATATAATCACCCAATGTTATTATTTCTTATGCGATTTTTTTATATAGGACTATTTTAATAAATAACAATCTAGCATACTAAGGTCGTCATTTATGGGACATAGTGAAAATAAATCTCGAAATTGCAAAATCATCTCGTTTATTTAATTCACAACTTGCTCCAGTTTTAATATCCTCCACATAATTATCATAATCATAGAAGAATTTATGAAGTGAAATAAATTTGAAATCTTTGTGGTCGTGACACTTGGCGTAGACACTGTTAACAATAACATTAAGTGGGAAAGTGTGTAAGGACAATTATTGTTCTGACCGAAAATTCCTATGTTCACACATTAGTTAGTTAAAGGTAAAATGAAAAACATATTTCCGACATTCTCAATATTAGTTAGCTTTAATTTCGTGGCTTGCTTATATAATTACCCACTATTATTGTCTGGCGTGATTTCCGTTGGGTGAGAAAAACCAATAAATAGAAAATTAGTAGATTAAGAGCATTGTTTATGGCAAATGATGCCAATAAACTTCAAAGTTTTAAAACAATCCCGTCTATTTAATTCAAAGATTGTTTCTCTTTTAAAAATTTTCATATCAGTACCAATTAATGATGAGAAAAGTTAATGAGAGGAGATAGATATTATGCCTCTAAATGTTCTGATCAGCACAAACGTATAAGAAATCAATAGTGGTGGGTGCCAAAACATGTGATAACTGACATGTGTGTAAGAAGTAATTGTGTGGAACAAGAGGTTTCCAAAGTCGAAGATGTATGCGAAATAAATAATACGCGCAAGAGGGAACATGTGCGACAGAACATGTGGCGATGAAATGTTTGTATAGGACCAAGAAAAAAAACATTAGATCAAATTTGGCTAATTATAAAAATAGTTAACAATAATTTCGAGCATCAACATGCACAAGGTGAAATGAAAATAAAATATTTAATGTATAAGTTTGTACGAAGATTAAAATTGAAATAATTACCATAAAACATAACTCTAAACAATCTTAAAATAAAAGAAACACTATTCACCATATTTAAACAACGCTTGTCCAAACTGTAGGATTTTACATTCGAACTATGAAATTAGCTAACGTGGGGGGTTACATGAAACCCATGTGTTCTTGCATCCTCATACCTGAAGATAAAACATTGGAACACGAATATGTAGTTCAATTAATTAATTTTTAGTCTAAGTTTCATGGTTCACTCTGCATGGAGTAAATGAAACACGACTTTGATTGTGCCTTCAACAATCAAGAACTATCCGAAAGAAGTCAGTTCAGAAACATTTACAGTTAATAGGCACAAATTACAATAGGTTGTAAGTCCATCTCTTAAATCATTACATTCTTTACTTTTAATGGATATTGTGGTCGTTTCTCCATTTATATATCTGTTTTCTTAAAGACATTGTCAATAAAACACCTAGACAATTGGTTCTTGACTCTTGGCCCTGCTCACCTTGAATAAACCAGCCATCGAAGAAGTCATATAGTGCATTCAAACTCCTGAAATTGAGGAATACATATTGTGTCTTTGCTGAATATTTGTATTTGATTTTTGTTTGGTTAAAGGCTATCCATTGCAAGGTAGCCCGCCTAAAAATGATGGTGCCAACTATTTTTAGATAAACATATAAGTATAATTGTTTCTACATATTTGAATTATGACCCATGACATTATTTTTTGTGTTTTTTACTTCTGCATGGTCATATATATTCATGAATGAGTAATCACACATGCCTTCATTTGCTAGTAACAATATCCGTTCAATCTATTTCCATTGTGATGGATCAATCCTATCTTTTCCATATAGATCTCATTACAAATAAATAATAAATATTTATTTGATATTCATTCAATTTAGAACATATATGGCTCACATCATTTTTTTTCCTATAGTTTTCGTGGCCTAGAGGTATTTTGCCTGTCAGAAAACACAATATCTACAACTATAACCTTTCTTTTACTTGGCAACAATTAAAGAGAAATTTATAGTTACAAAAACAAAATTTAGCTTATGAGAACAAGATCTATTGATTGTATCAACATGAATATGTTCATATATTAATGTTTATAGATTTGTGTGATAAATTTCCATGAAGATAGTGACAATTGGAAAGGAATTTATACTTATAAGATAAACTTTTAATTCCTGACAAGAGACTTTTAATTCCTTAGAACATTTATTAATCTCATTAAAAAAATATATCTGTGCATATATTAATGTTTATAGACTCATGTGATAGGTATGCCACATGGAAAAACACTATCAACTCTAAAAGTGGTGCAACAAAAACATTTGCCGAAGCAATGCTTTTGTGTATATAACCATGCATAGAACCAAAGTCTACATTTTTGTCTCATCTTGTACAAAGGTAAAGTTTTCCTTTGTCTCACCTTGTAGGGAGCTAAAGCATGTGTTTTTTCACATACTATATGCAGTAGTGGAACTTACCTTATCACCTTCACACATGCTTCAACTTTGCACATTCTTCTGCACATAATCTCTCCGCACATTTCTTGTTTCAGATGTTAGTACTATACATGTCTTTAGATAAGTCCAATTATTTGATGTCCAAATTTTCAGCGACTATCATAATCAATTCCTATCTCGCTCTTCTATTCGCTATGCTCATAATCCGAGAAACAACTTAAAAAATACCATGTCGCGATGTGAAATTTTCGGTAAGAGTTTCTTGTCTCTTGATCTTATTGTTAAGCTGGGGCCTTCTGTCTTTTGAAGAGACGTGAACCTATGTTAAATGACATAAATTCTTATATGTTCACTACTGTTAGTTCGCAATGCCTGGCAATTTTAAATGATGCATGTAGTGTCCTATCTAGGGTGCTAGACTAGGCTATATTTATTATCGACCAGGGTGCGTAGACTTAGAGGCATGCGTCTAAAATATATAGACATAAAGGATCGTTATCTAAGTCTAATCTTAGTTACAACGCTGTCATTCAATTCATTATCAAACTAAAACGCTATGTATCACTATAAACCAAGATTCAATTCATTTATCAAACCAAAACGCTGTGTATCACTGTAAACCAAGATTTTAATCCCCTTACAGAGACATCATGCATAAAACCCCTGTTCAGCAAATACTCAACATTCATTAACAGTCATACAAGATAAAAATATATGGAAATCGTAAGCATAAGAGTTCATGACATTGCTCTACAAGACAACAAGGGATCGAATCCCTTACAGGATATGATTCACAATCTCAGTGATGATCTCTTCAAGCACATTCATAAACATAAATCATACGCATATCATAAACATAAACCAATTCTAATCACTGCGTATATTTAATACCCTAAACTGTAAATGAAAGAAAACGACAGTATACCACGTTAACGCAGGGCCCATCTGCGTTCCAGAGGTATATTAGACCGTGATCCAACGATTACCAAATCAACGCAAAAAAATCGTGACTATAATGCAAGTCTTTGATATTAAATTCAAAACTCTGTTTTCGAAACAATGATAATGATGATAAAACTAACTGACTATCTAGAACTGTCTTTACATATGGTTCTACAACCCTCGAAACCGAATGTACATTCATGAGCAGGTTGTTGCCGCTTTTACCATATTGTGACTTTTGAAAATGTTTCTATCCTAAACTGATTTTAAAAAGGAAACAAAACTAAATCGATTTAGAATGCGTGCTGTTGTTGCCTTTGTCTCCACCATGCCATAGTTTGACCTTTGTTGACCGCGCATGTAGGAGGGTCGATTCTGCTGTGGGATAGGTGTTCGTCCATGCTTGGACATTCTGCTTTTCATCCCTACCCTTCATTCCAGCCTAGCTGTCATGCCACATGTCAAACAATAAACCAATTACAGGATGTTGGAACTTCCTGTAGCCATTTTGCCAAAATTTCCTAATTCGTTAACATAAAACTCCTAAATCAATTTCAATGCAATTTAATAACTATAAGACTATTAACTAATCAATTTTCAAGGGATCTGAGAGATATGTGATGAAAAGAGGTATGCAAATGACATGGTTTAGGAGGAAAAAGGAGGTCATGGAATGGTACCAACAGGAGGCAAGAAACTACCATTTTGGGGTATTCTTGAGCTGGTGGGAGCTAGTGGAATCCCCAAGTTAGACATGTAAGTAAGTATGTGAGCTACTAGGCTAGACTAGTGCAATTTTGATGCCTCGAGAAAAACCTTGCTAGGCTGTTGGAGAGGTAAATCCCCTCTACGGATAGAGGCGATCCCTACTAGCCCAGAACGGGTCTAGCAACAATCAAACAATGCTATCACGCAAGTTCCTAATTGCAAATAAAAGGTAGGTGATGAATACCTACTTGAGATCCAACGCTTTAGTTTGTAGAAGAGATGTCGCCCACGTTCCTTTGCCTTGGCCGGTCACGATCCTCCACTATCCCCGTGAATGGACACCTGCACACAAAGAGAACAACACAAACACAAGCGTGAAATCTAATATATGCAATTATACATCAGTCAGGAAGGATATAATTCAACATCAACCATTACAAGTACAAAGAGAATGGAACCATAATGATAGTCATCTATTATTAATAATCAACAAAGGAGAATACAACCAGCGTCCTGACGTCAAGTCCTCCTTTGGCTGGGTGCTCAGCTACACAATTCTTGCAAAAGCTTGAAGGGGTGAGGGACAAGCTCTCTCTCTCTTTAGTGACAAAGTCTCCTTACTTAGGGAAAGCCTTATGGATACAAAGAAGGCTTCTTGCAACTCCAACCTTTTGATGTCTTCCTTTCAGCACAAATATTGCCACAAGAGTCAAAGCTATTAGAACCCGAACTAGCTTGCTCAAGCCATGGGAACAAGCTTTTATAGAGGAAAAGGAAGAGATAAGGTCAATCCCCCACAATCATTGATTTGGCTTCATCACTTGGAAACTTCCATGGAATGGTGGCAAACATCTTTCCCTCCAAGGAGATTCGAAGCCAAACCATCCTCACTCAACTTGGAATCAGTTTGGTAAATGAGGTGGACAGAACCTTCGGAGGTTTGAGTGGTTGAAAACTTTTCCCAAGATGGTTGGTGCGATTGCAACTCTGG
Source organism: Pinus taeda (assembly GCA_000404065.3). NCBI lineage: Eukaryota > Viridiplantae > Streptophyta > Pinopsida > Pinales > Pinaceae > Pinus > Pinus taeda. The sequence goes on along the minus strand of APFE031069052.1, from coordinate 178,777 downwards.
GACAGAGCACCAATGGCATGCCCTTTCATAAGGATTTCCCCATTGGCGCGGGCATAACACAGGGCACCAACGCTAATGCAAAAAGGGCTATTTTTAGGGGCAATGAGCAGGAGATGTCTTAAGGGCATATGAAACTCATGTTTAGAGGTAAAAAAAGCAAGTGGTTTCAAGTCTTGTCACTTCTCACAAGTCCCAGAATGGGTCCTCCAAGATGGCGGAGAGGGATAACAGGGACAGTGATAAACGGTGACAAATTACTGTGTAACACCTTGCCTCTTGATTGTAACAATCTTGAGTCATTGCCCTGTTGTGGTATGCAGTATTTGGCAAAGTCAACAAGTTATAATATCTGTGATTATGATAAGCTGGCTCGTGATGAGACCTCTCATTCTTTAAGATGAAGTGTATCCTTGGAATGTTCCTCTGAAATTTGTGATTTCCTTAGCAGGGAGGAAGTCATTGTTTTCTTTAGATAGCTCTGGACGACAATGATAGAGTTTTTTGGAAGTAACTGTTCCACAGAGAATCTTTATTTTGTTATTGATACCTTTCAATTCACTGATATAAAACAATTTCTTCACTAAAGGTTATTTTCATCAAACTTTATGAAGTTGAAACTAGTGTCATATCTAGGGTAGAGTCTTTAACTGTATCTTTCAATAATAAAGATCAATTTTCCAAAAGATTTGCTATTTATACAAGCGAAAAATCAAAATCTGAAAGAGAGTTGGTATCTTTTTCATAAATGCCTAATGTAACCATTCACAACTGGTTTTATTATGAGAAAAAGAAAAACTATTATTCTACAAAATAGAAGAATAATATTCTATGGAAAATATTTTTTAAGAATTTGTCCATTGACAGGAAAAGAGTCACTTTTACCTACTAAATCCTATAACACAAATGTCGATGGACCTAAGACTTCTACAATTTGAAAAGGACCAAGCCACATTCTTTGAAATTTTGTATCTTTACCCTTTTCGTCGTGTGCCTTGTCCCATTTTAAAACTAAATCTCCCACCTGAAAATCTTTTCTGGTCATTATATTTGAATCAAAAGAGGATTTTACTAGTCCTTGATGATGAACATGCGTTTTCTTAGCTTGTTCTCGCTGTTCTTCTAATTTGATTATTTCCATTTTCCTTAAGTGTAATGAGGAAGTTAGTACTTCATCAATGTATTGAACTAGATACAAAGAAGGAATTGCTAAATGAGTCGAAAGAACAACTTCTCTTCCATAAACTAAATTAAAGGGAGAAGTGCCGATGGACGCTTTTCTCGTTATTCGGTCTGCCCATAAAGCGTATATTAAGGATTTATGCCAATTTTTATGATTTTGGTCTACTGTTCTTTTGATAATCTTGATTAGGTTTTTGTTTGTAGACTCGGCTAATCCGTTGCCCTGTGGATAATAATTGGCCGAATATTTAAGTTTGAATCCTCTTTTAAGTGCAAATTCAGTCATTGCATTTCCAGAAAAGTATGATGCATTATCGAAAATTAAAGCAGAAGGTAATCCAAACCTGGTGATTATAGATTGATCTATGAACTCAATGATATTTTCAGCATAAGCCGTCTTGAGTGGAACTGCTTCTACCCACTTAGTAAAATAATCTGTTGCTGTAAGGATATATCTATGCTGCTTGGAAGAGTGAGGAACGATCTCACCTATTATGTCCAATATCCACTGACTGAAAGGTTGGTCGATGTTAACTGGTTGTAGTGGTAAGGATGGCTTCTTCTATCTCCCAGCAGTAGTTTGGCAGACTTGACATTTCCTCACATAATTGTACGAGTCTTTGAATAACATGGGCCAGTAATACCCTGCACGCAAGATTTATGTGCAGTAGCATCTCCAGCGTAGTGTCCACCTGCTAGCCCATCGTGGAGTTCCTGCAAAACTTTATCAACTTCAGATTTCTCAAGACATCTAAGGAGAATAGATCGTAATTCATTCTAAAAATAATATCATTTATGAGTTGATATTGTTTGTCTTTTAATCTTAGAGCTCTTTTCTTAGTGTAATCGAGGTATGAAGGAGCATATCCATTCTTAAGATAATAAATGATATCAGCATATAATGATTGCTCATCGTTTAGGCTTACCTCGCACACTTGTACCTCTACAGATGGAATTTCAAAAATTTGCAACGCTTCAGCCAGCATTTTGCAACAGCCTTGGCCTCTTACAATGTTTGCTGGTTTAATTTCTATGTTAGATTCTTGTAAGGCAAATACCCAATTGGCCCTCTTCTCACCCACATCCTTTTGTACTAGAAGATTCCATACTGCTGGAAACAGTACTATAATTTTGGTATGGGTTTTGAGTAGAAAAGGTCTGAAGTATTTGATCGCTTTGAAAATAGCATAAGCCTGTTTCTCCACATCTGAGTAATTTAATTCAACACCCTGCAAATTTGAACTGAAAAAAGCAATTGGTGCTTCCACCTTTTCTTGATTCGTTTGAGTAAGTATCGCAGCATATGACTTATCTGAGGCAAATGTGTATAAAATAAAAGGCTCTGAGAAATTCAGATTTGCTAAAGATGGAGCATTAATAATAGCCTATTTGATCAAGTTAAACGCTTCATGTTCATCTTGGCCCCATTTAAAATTAGAGTTCTTTTTTATCATAGTTTGTAAAGGAGATACAATTCGTGAAAAATATGGAACAAATCTCTTTACAAAATTGATTTGACCAAGGAAAGATTGCATGGATTTTTTGTTATGAGGTAGGGATATTTCAAAAATTTCTTTGATTATGTCAAAGTCAATGTGAATCCCAGACTTTGATACTATGAATCCTAGAAGTTTCCCTTCACTTAATGCGAAAAAAGATTTCTTTGGGTTAAGTGAAATTTCGTACCTTAAACATCGTTGAAAGATTTGTTTCAAGTCTTTGAGATGGTCGCCTCGTTTCTTGGAGTACACGGTTATATCATCCAAATAAATTACTACAGATTTATTGACTAAACCTTTAAATGCAATGGCCATGGCTCTCTAGAATGTGGCACCAACATTAATCAAACCAAATGGCATCTTTCAATATGCATATGTGCCCCATTTAATTCTGAATGTGGTCTTCAATTGATCATCAGGATGTATCAGAACTTGATTATATCCTGAAAATCCATCCAAGAAAGACATTAATTCTGAGCCTGCCACTGCCTGCAATATCTGCTCCATAGGTGGTAAGGGAAAATTGTCCTTTTGACAGGCTTTGTTGAGATTGTGAAAGCCAATACAAATCCTAATATATCCGTTTTTCTTTCTAACAAGTACCATATTGGAGACCCATTTAGAATGTCTGACGGAAAAGATTATCTTGGCTTTCAATAGCTTATTGAGTTCGGTTTTTATCTGATTTTCTAAGTTGGGATGAATCTTTCTCAAATTTTGTTGGATAGGTTTTTCATTATCAATCATCGGAATAGTATGTTGGATGATAGAAGTGTCGTATGTTTTAAGTTCATCATAATTCCAAGCAAAAACGTTTTTGTATTGTCTCAAAAGATGAATATATGCTAGCTTTTCTTCGGGGACTAGACCAAGGCCTAGATTTATGTTTTGGGGTTTGGCGTTGGTTCCTAGGTTTATCAATTCGTAATTCAAGGTCGAACTTTGGAGCTTCGAATTGGTAGACCTTTTAAACCGATCTTTCAAATCGTACAGGTCTTCTAACTTGACCATTGATTTAGGTATAGCATTGTGAGTGCTATCTTGTTGTATTTGTCGATCATGTTGATCTTCGTCGATTATTTGGTTGGAGTAGGATCCTTTAGAAGTAAGGAAATTTACGATATCAGGATCTTCGTTGAATATTCTCCAATTTGTGATGTTGTCAAGAATAGAAGGTCTGAAGATTAATTCTATTGAGAATATATCTGGACTAAAATCTTCTTAAGGAATGAGCTTAGAAGCTATGTTAGCTAAAAGGTCAGCGCTTGCATTCTGGAGTCTGGGAATTGATGAAATATTGAATGCTATAAAATGCTCAGTCAGATCTTGAACTAAAGATTGATAGTGTTTTAAATGACCTGACAAGCAATGTATAGTATTTCGTACCTGTCTGACTACAATTTTAGAGTCTCCGAAGACTTGGAGATACTTTATGTCTAGCTCGATTGATTTGTACAGCCCTTGAATTAAAGCCTCATATTCTGTTGTATTGTTGGTACAATCAAATTCGAGCCTGCATGTTAGCATGATTTTGTCTCCTTCTAGACTAATTAGCACGCATCCTGCTTCTTCTCCTTCGTTAGATTTAGAACCATCAAAAAATAATTTCCAAAACAAAGATTTATTTACAGGTTTATCTAAAAAATTGATACATTTTGAACTATCCGTTTGAGAAAAAATTTCGACTTGGGACAAAACGGAATGTTCTAAATATGGGGACGTATGAGCATTAAAATTGCCAAGAAAAGAATCCACTGAGTAATTGCCAATTATGCTATTGTTATATGCTATTGGTTCATTTTCCCCCTCTAACTCTATTACTATATACTTCTGATGTAATTGTCGTTCAACTTTTATTTGATTTGGCTTACCATTGTAAGGCAGCCACATGTGCAACCAGTCAGTTGTGAAGTATCCATGTAGTTTTTCTGACCAATCCCTGCTAAAAATTAAGCCATAAAATTTAGGGATATCAGCCACTAAAATGTCAATCACTTGACATACCTTCGGGTTAGATGACAGCCTTATGGTTACTTAATTTAGTTCGCCGATGACTTCGACTTGAGATCGATCCAACTGAACTATGAGAATAGTGGATTTCTATGGTTGAATGTTTAATTTGGTTCATATGGACTTCGGTAAAATATTCGATGAAGCACCTGAATCCACTAAACAATTATGTACATTTTTGTTAAAAATTTCATAAGTAAGGAGAAAAGGGGGAGTATGAGATCTCG
>APFE031069052.1:111436-167606 GCA_000404065.3 Pinus taeda | reverse complement strand
CTAACTATTTCTAAATCTACTCCTTAATGTCGCAAGCATTCAGTATTTTCCTGAGTAGAGTTGGCTGACTGTCTTCCGTCTTTGGTTGAGTTAAGCAAACAGAATCGGCAAGAGCTAGCATTATCTTCTCAGTAAAATTGATGATATACTTGAGAATCATCTAATGAATATGTATCATTACCATGTATTCCTCGTAAAAATCCCATTTCAACTTGGTTAACCCTTGGACTGCTTCTGCTTTTCCTTCAGTCTTCTATTTCCAGTTTGCTTCTATTGTTGATTTCTTGCAATTTTCTCGTAGGTGACTGAGTAACTAGGGACCTTCCTTTTCGAACAATTTTTCTTAGCGATGCGCGATTAGCGCTAAGCGCTAATTGTGCATCGGAAACCGCCTCTTTTTCTTGATCTGGGCTTCCCTGATGCGGTTTTTGCCTCTTGCGCCTTTTTATGTCATTCGGTATAAAGCTCAAAATTTGTAAAAATAGTGATTCCGTGAGCTCTTGACCCTGAGAATTAAACTGTCTATTTCTGGTATCAGCATTGTTCAGTACCCATTCAACCATGGTTGTATATGAGAAATCTGTGATAGATGCCTCAGAAGAGTTCTGCGGCTCTTTTTCTTCCTTGAGTGGATTAAGTGTGCCTTCTGAAATGTACATTGGAGCGTTGTCTTTCCTCCTCATAGTTTTCTGCATAGTACCCTGTATAACGTTTCGTCCTTCTTTCCTGCAGTTTACATTGAGGTGGAAGTAATGATAAAAGACTAATGACAGGAAAACTTTTAAATGCCGAAGATATGCAAAACATGCCACCCTATGTGAGCTATTTCTTCGAAAAACACAACACCCTACTTCATTAACAACTGGCAATAACCCATTAATTCGCATTAAAATACATGACCAACTTTTGGTTGAAAAAGTTTTCTCAAATAGTGAGCCAGAACCAACTGCGATGGAGAGGTCCTGCGATTTTTCTTTGTGATGTCGCAGTATCGCAATATAATCATGTTGTTTTTTATCGCAAGGTCGCAGTATCGCAATATTGCGGCATCACAACTTTGCAGTATCGCAGTGTCGCAGTGTCACAGTATCGCAATATTGCAATATCGCAGTATCGCAGATCATTATAATCCTTGTGTAATTCATGTGATTTTTGCGATATGTGATATGTGATATCGCATATCAGTGATTTTTAGAGTTTTTTAAATGTGAGTGTTTCTTTAGTGTATGCGATGCGATGAGCTTTCGCGTTGCAATCTCGCTTCTTGTCATTTTAACTGATTAGAAGGTGTATCCTATCATTTTTTGCGCGATGCGATATCCTTTAAGAAGTGAATTTGATTTTCTTCATTATGAAACTTAGGTTTTTTAGATTTTTTCAAGGTATTTTCCTAAGTCCATGATGTTGTAAGTTTCATCTAAAAAAGAGAATGTAACACTAACTGATTTTTTGATTTTTACTGAGGGTCCCCACTTATTTAGTATTAGCAATAATACTTCATAAGGAGGGGGGGTTGTTGGTGGCCACAACATGGCCCAACCTTCGATTCCACTCGAAGTCAAGGAGTAGCACGCGACTGCTATCTCAGAGGCAATAGCAGCAGTAGAAAGGGCAGTGGTGGACTGCACAATGTTTTTTGAATAGTCGTTCGAAGTACTAACCAACCCACAAGAAGGCCCTACTATGCAGAGGCTAGAAACAAAGGAGTGAGAGCTATAGCAACACTATGATGGGGTAAAAGGGATAGCACATACTATTGCCCTCACATAAAGACTTGTGAAGCTATAGGAGGCCAAGGCATTAAAGGAGTAGGTAGACATAGCTTAGCACAAATAGGTAGTGTTGAAGGCACACTTGAAGCCTTGGTTGGACGAGGCCTACTTGATAATAGCCTCCAATGAAGGCAAGCTGGCTAGTCTTTAGGAGACTCAGCAGAAGATTTAGGCTGATAGTGCAGTGCTAGCAACAGAGCAGTTAGGCAAGGAAATAAAGCAAGTGGCCGCACAATGCACCACCGAGGTAGTCATTGTATAGGTTGAGCTTGGGGGTCTTCGCATCAAGATCTCCATGCCCACAAAATGACTCGAGTGTGAGTCACCATGTTTGTGTTGGGGGCCTGTTGGGAACGAGTTCACCCAAGAGCCATTTTTGGGGCTAAAAGCCCATGTTTTGGGGCAAAAGGCCCAAATTTTGTAATAAACATGTAAATCCTCCACATTTTGTGGTCATGAAGCACAAATAGGTCAAAGAGTTATCCATCCTTGTTTTGTGAAGTCTCATGTCAGCTGTAAAGATCTACCCATGGTCCATGGACCATGGGATTGTATAAAAAGAGAGTCTTAGAAGAGTCTAAGAGGGAAGTAGTAGGAGTAAGAAGGATTTTGGGTAAGAATTACTGAGTGTCCTTGGGTCTTAGTGTAGGTAAAGGCCCTGCAGCTGAGTGCGCAGAGGGCTAGGGTGGAAGTCCGCTGCTGAGTGCGCAAACCCCTGCAGTTGTGTGCACAGGGTAGATCGAGTAGGTACTAAGCTTGAGATATCAATAAAGAGAAGTATTTTTCAAATCACTGTATATTTTGTCTCTGTTTAATGAATCTAATTATATTATGATAAGATCCAGGTTTACATTATAATGCTTATTTAAATGCGTGAATGTATGCAATTATATCTATTAAATGAACGCAAGCAAGAATAAAGGATTACGCGAAGGTAACTGTAAATGCATGGTAGATTAGGTAACACTTAATATAACTTGGGAACTTATACAGTAATGCAGTAATAGAGGCGTGTAAGTGCCTGGACCTCGGGTTAGGGCTGCGTGAAGATCAATTGGGTACCATCGCGGAGGTATTAAAGGATGGGAGAGAAGGAACATCGATAAGCCCTAAAAGATTATCGATCTATACAAAGGCAGGATCAGGGTGTATAGACCGGCATCATGACCATCTCATGGTGTGGATACTTGGTTCCTACACCCCCCCATACTACTTTGTGTGAGACTTCGGTCCGCGCTCTGTGCGCTGATGCTGAAAGGGCCAGTAGTGTAGGGATTTTCTTGGCTGACTAATGCTGAACCAGGGTCAAGGCCCATCAAGCCAATGTTGAGATAATAAAGTTTTGGTTGCAATAAATGCTTAGTTGGGCATATATGTCTATGGTATTACGTATGAGAAAAATATTGATGACTAGGTTGTGGAATTGATGTCATGATATTGTTGGTGTCACGTATCTTTTCCCAATTATTGAATGGGAATGAGAGTTGTTTTCTAGACTGATTATATTGAAGAAAGTTAAAGTGTATTGATGAGCAAAGTTTGTATTGTAGTGAACCTAAAAGATATAGTGGGTCCAATTTGAAAATTGGTTGAAACAAGACCTACATGATTTGAGTTTATGCAGGTGGATCCAGTGTGAAATATCGCAAAATGAGGTCCACAAGAAGTTTGAAGGTTGGATCCTTCAGTGAGTGATAACTTCATTCCAGTAGTAGATGGAGAAATTATTGGAGGTGGTGGCCTCCAATAGCTAGGAGCCTATGCAATCGTAAAATCTTGTGCCAGTGTATGATGTAAAATATAAATTTTAATAATAAGAAAGAAGATGAAGACAACATCAATGATGGTTTTTCCCTGTTAGGTTTCCACCTAATATACGGTGTCTCTATGTGATAATGTGTATGCTGACCTATTGATATGTTGTGCTCTTATGGTTCACATGAATTTTTAATTTACATGGGTTATCTTCTTATGATAAGATATTCTATCGTAATGTGCTAACAAATGATGATTCAATAAACTTTGTAAAGAAGAGTGAATATTAGGTAAAAGTGAAATTGCATGAAATACTAATCAACCCCCCACCCCCCCCTCAGTATTTATAACATAATGAAGTACACATCACCTAAGAATACTTAGGAACCTGGTGGTAAGAATAAAAATAAAAAAAAGAATAACCTACTCAAGAGAATAAACAAAACCAACCTAATCAGGGTAGTGGTACAAGTGAGCATCGTCGAAAGATTAAGTTTCCTTGTAAGATTTTTCAGGCAGAACACTTAACTCATGAATCCACCTAGCAGCTAATAGTTTTAAATCATCCATTATTTTCCCAACCACAACAATAAAGGTTTTGTAGGCTCCTCAACCTCTACCTGGGAGAAATGGGGAGCCACATTACCCGAATAGAAACAATGAAACCATCGATATGATGAATGAACAAGTCAAATTGTCTACAAGAAAAAAATCCTATGACCCTCTTAAGTCGAATTATTCTCCTAAGTACCTAGCCATCCCTAATGCTTCCACTAATCCTATAACCTAGTGAAACTTAGTATTCCCCCCCTAATGGTGCTCACCATAAGTCCACACACAATATCAATGTGTAGGTTTCCCAACATTACAGTATTATTGAGGACCTATCCCAAGCATCGTGTGCCATGTCTTCTTTGGAGGTTTTACAGATTTGTCCAACATAAAGCAAATACTTGTTGATTTTTATCAAAGTGATGTATCCATTAGATTCTAGTGTGATAATTTTTGGCATTGTCACCCCTCATTATAGGATCTCCCATCAGGTAGCTTTTCAAATTACAATGTGTTCTTTCATAAGGACATTTTGCACTCTGGTGGTTGAAGGATCTTCTACCTGTGTCAGGTGTGTGTCATGCTAAAAATCCATTGGTTCTCCAACACTAGCTAAGTCAGTTACTACCTTACACACCTTTTATGGACATCATTTCATGCCTTAGGGAATTCTACCAATTTTTTCCATCGAGATAGGGGGAAAGACTACTTATGTTAGTGTTGAAGTTGCAGATGCCCCTTTAGATTATAATTTTCTCCTTGGCTGTAGTTGGGTTTATGCCATGTGTGTTGTCATGTCTTTGGTTTTTCATGTGCTTAATTTTACCCATGAAGGAAAAAGTCACGACCAACCAATTAGACTATTATATACCATCAACCAATACTACCACTACAAGAACTTATGTGTCAGTCATCGATGATAACCCTGGCACTTATGAGAGTGTCAATGTGGGATTGTTTAAATATCCCATTTTGGTGGAATCATGGCTAATGTATTGTCCTTGATATGAACTTGGATTTCACCTTGTCCCATTATTCCATGGTTTTGTCTCACTCTTTTCACATCATGTCATTATGGTTTTGTCACATTATGTCATTATTGGTAAGCATGCATCATTGATGTGCCTATATAGGTCATGAATGGATTATTTTTCTTAATGATTAGAAAATTGTTGAAGGTGTGTTAATGATTATAGAGGAGGTGAAAAAGGTTGCACAATGTCTAGAGAAGTTGCGGGAAGTTGGACAAGGTTTTATTATACTTGTAAGTGAAATCCTAGGCAAGACAACTGAAGATACACAAGTGATTGATTGAAGAAGGTTTATTGGTTTGTTGAGGTGTTGTTGATGTTAATTTTCCTTTAGGAAACATTGTTCTTTACTATGATAGTTTCATTTCACAATTAATACATTAAGTTCGGCCCATATCATCATTTCAATATTCAAATCTACATTATTATACATCAACATGTGCAATAACATAGAAATAAACAACATCACCATCATCATCAATGCAGCAAAATATAAAAAGGAACAATAGAAGAAAACATGCACACATATAGAGACACCAAGATTGGTTTGCGACCAAAGAAAAACCCATTATGGGGAAAACCCTTGCAAATCTTCTTATTCTTCTTAGATCCTCATAAAACGTTATAGCATTGAGTACAACAAGCCCAATACAAATGATCGGAAATAGGTAATAATAAGACAGATCTACAGATCTATCATAACATTTGAGAAACTCAGATCCATTGATCTATAGTAGAGAAACCTAGATCCACAGATCACTGATGTAAAGATGCCAAAACCTGAGATCTAAACTGGGTCACTCTCATCAGTACTGTCTATGAGCGATTGAAAACCTCAAAGTCACACTCATGAAGACATTATCTCAGTGACTGTAATAGTAAAGTCGCTCCCAAGAGGTCTTTATGCCTGTGATTATGGACCTGAACAAAGAAGAACCAAAGTCACTCTTTTGTCGAGTTGTCCAAGAAACTAGCAAGTCAAAGTTGCACTCTCGTATTATTATCCAAGCGACTGAACTGAAAAAGTCGCTCCATGGGCTACTTGAAGCTAGAGATCGAGGACCGAAACCTCCCGATCTGTCTGTAAAACCAAATTCGCTCCCTATGAACTACCTCCTAGCAACCAAAGGGCCAAAGTTTCTGTCTTGCCCACTATGTGCCTACGAATGAGGAAAAAAAACCTCAAATCTATGATAGTGACTGAGATATAGAAGACCCTAACCCAAAGCGAACCTGTATCCTGTTATCTCAGACCCTTGAATGAACTCCTTCCGTCGAACCTGTGCGAATCAAGAAAAAAGAGAAGAGAATATGTGTGTGTCCAAATGATATTGAGGTCTCTTCTATTTATAGGATTTCCTAAGGGGTCACTTGGGGTTAAGACTGACCCAAGCAGTTACTCATGTGGTTAGGGCTGACCCATTCCATAATACTTGTGTGAATAAAATAATTCATAACTTAACTTCCGCTTGCTCAAATTGAGTGATATTTTGGTTGATTTTGGTCCTCATGAAAAGGGAAATCTAATGCAATAATTATCTCAATCACTTTTTCTATCCAATTTGTAATTTTACTGCAGTTGCAAAACTTAACACTCCCTCTCAACTAGGGAGAATTCCACCTGCCAATTTATGTCCATCGAACAATATGCCATTCTGGAATCTTTGAGTGTCATCACGTATCATCACTAATCATCTCTATCATGTAGCGATTGTGCCATGTACATCTCAATTGTCTCATCATCACAAATAATCATCGTACATCTCGATCTATCCTTTGCTTATTCTTGTTTATCTCTTGATTGTTCCTACTTGTCCATATCTTCACGTATTCTCAAGTTGTTGTAATGCTTGACTATCTCTGCTCAACTCTAACTACTGAAGCTTTATCTGATATAAAAGAAGAAGAATTTTTTACCAGAGGCGAGCTCAATCTATCACCCTCTATCCATCAAGATGATATTTGGAATCTCTGCTAGCGGGCTACTACCTGGAATATCATTAGGCTACTACCTAGAAATGTCATCGAGTTTCTACCCAATGTTGAAGAATCTAGGGCAAAGTAGTATGGTGTGATTCTTCGTTACTTGATAACAATTTGTGGAGTCTTTTTACTTTTCTTTTTACTAGATTATTCTTCTTCTTATTGTTATTAGTGCATGTGTGTGTACTTCATCAAACTGCTACCAAACATAAAAACAAGTACATAAGATGTTGGCTCTCTGCCAGGGCCAAAACCTCTCCACTCTTGAGAGGAAAAACCTTTGTAAGTTTTCTTTTATTGAAGCTTATATTGATTAATTCCAAACCCTAGACCTCTGACTAAGAGATCCTCCAAGCACAAGTAAATTATTTACTCCTTTCTACACCATATACCTCGCACTTCTTCCAACACTTTGTCTTCCAGCACTTCATCTTCCAATTAAAGTCCTTTTACCTTAGAGAGATAGGCTCCTTAACTAGGCTTGGGAGTCCTTATAGGATTGATCTCTCATCCAAACAATTACCCATTCACTTGTTGTTGTTATACCCTTACTGCACTTTGCATGTGTGACTATTTCTAGCCCTAGAAATAATTTTTTATATTTCAGTCTCCTTCTTTCTTACTTCACTTGAGAGTCCTTCTTCCACATTGGAGTAGGATGCCTTTGTAGGCCTAGTAATTAGCCCAACTAATGAAGAATATGCAACTATTATTTTACTTCTTATATAGCCTCAAACTTCCCTTCACTTTCTTGCACCTGTGGCTGTGTATACACTTGAAAATAGGCCCTTAGATTTCGTTGTTCTTCTTCCTTACCTCACTGCCCTAGAAGACCTTTTCCCTTATATTTGTTTCATTCTCCTTATCCTCTGTTTCTTGTGGATTTCAGAGACAAGTTGTACATTATATTTTGGAGTGGACAATCTCTATAAATATAGGATTGTTCCTCCAATTAATCCAACTTGATGGAATACATTTAGGTCGACTTAGAGGGTTTCTTGTAGGCTGACTTAAAGGGTTGATTGGTGATTGTTTTGTTGAGCAGACTTCACATGTTCTTGCATGGTGTTGTAGCATGCTTGAAGGAGCTTCTTGAAGATTCCTTTGCATAGGAGTAGACTTGAACTTGCTTGGAGGTTATATTTATACATAGTGTAACATGCCCTTAAGGCCTTCAATATTTTCTCTTGACTATTTGACTCACCTATAGCACTTTGACATGTGTTAGAACTACTACAATGAGCAAGAAAATCATTGTCATATATTATAAAAATAATATTTATTTTCTTGAATAAGTACAAATATCAAAAGTACATTTATGAAGACTAAACCTAGTTACACTTCCTTCAACATCAAAAACACCAGTGGGGAGTCAGATCTACGACCCGCATCATCATCAAAGAGCATATCAACAAGGAACTTGTCTCAACCTGGAATCATATCAGGGAGCTACTACTCAACCCATAATCCAATGACAATGAGGAACGTCCTATGGGACACTCTCACCTCATGTCTTTGGTAGTGGGGAAGGTCCTATGGGACACTCTTACCCCAAGTCATCTCATATAGGGGAGCATATAGCTATCACCTTATATTGACCAATAGGATAACTCTTCTCACAGGGGAGAACACCCTCAACCCTAGAATATCATCGAGGAACACATCTCGACTTGGAATCTCATGCAGGAGCTATACATCTACAACCCCATATATTAGCAATAAGATTTTGAAACATACAAGGGAGTGCATCTTGACTGTGGGATCTTAGCGGGGAGCTCAATCTCATACTGGAATTGTATAGTCTTATCTAAACCCATCCTATTGCACACTGATCTTCCCATTAATGGCAGAACACCTGCATCATAATTGACTTGGGTTGTACACCCTAAGTACACTCTCAACTCATTGGTCAAAATGAGGAGTGGTATTCCCATCAAGCTGGCCTACTTGAGGGTATGATGCCAACTAGGGTATACTCTGTAAATACCAAGAGGGGAGCAGCATTCTCTAACCCAAGAGGGGAACAACATTCTTCCACCCTTGGTAATAGATAGGATAACACCCTATTGTCTAGAGTTCCCTCAACCCTAGGAGCCCTCTATCTTAATTCCTCACCTTGAGAGATCAAGTGGGGTGGGAGGAGTATGCTTAGTGTCCTCAATCAGCACTGCCCCTTATCTGAAGGGGCAACATCCATCATTCCAAGTTGTTCTCATCATCATATTTCCTCAATAGCAGTTGTTTCCAATTCATACAAAACATAAAATCAAATATCATGTGAGATCATATATAATCATATGAATCACAAAAGGATACCATAATCATCATCCCTCCCATGGAGGGGCCAACCACAAGCCTGAGCTTGTTTCGAACAACTGCATTGTCTCAATATACGAGAGTAACTCAGTCCCATCCATAAATATGGGACTTACTACCAATCAAATCATCACAATGTATCCATGGTATCCATGTCATATCCATGTCATGTTCAAACAACTCTTCTAAGGAGATTTTGTATCCTACCTCATAGCTAGCTATGCTAGCAACATCATGATCAACCTAGGTCATGCTATGGACCTCTCATCCAAGAAATCATGGCAGATCTCATGCTAAAGCAGCATCCGAATGTGCATATCAACAATAATCTCAAGTATCAGCAATACATATATGAAGATACATATCATAGGAGAAATATCACATTCTCAAAATAGAACACCTCATGTAGATATTTCAAAGAATGCTTAGTGGCAACTCTATGTGAGTGAAGCAACTCACTCATGAATTCATTACGCACATCATACATATATAGATGAATGTTCAAAATAGAACATCAATGCTACAATTGTCGGATGCCATGTCAAGTTCAACAACATCTTGAACTTCAAATCAAAGTATCCAAGGATTTTCATTTTCATGGCATTTTCCAATAGCTTTGCAATATGGAATTTATTTCCAAATTACATAAATCAATTCATCATGCCATGATACATTATCTCAGGCTTCATAAGACTTCTCCCTCTGATTATATCATCAGAGGCTCATCACCTATCCCAAATAGATCATTAGGATATAAAATCAAAACCATAATCAATATCAAAGCCATACCTTAGAACTCATCATCTTGAATTCATCAGATAATTGTCAAATCTAGACATATCTGGATTGCAATGCTCTAAGAAAAATACCAACATTATCATCCTTACATAACTCAATGATGTGCCATCAACAAAAAATTCAACTCATCAAAGTTTAGAAGTTATATCATGACCATTATCAAAGTCATCATTATCATAGTATTAATACTTTCAACCAGGAGACAGGTGTAGCTCATATCAAATCATGACTTCATCATCCCAACAAGTCATGCATTATGAATCTAAACTTTATCAAGTAATTCTCATAAGCATAATATAATTCATCTTGTCACTAGCTATAAATGAATACGTCAAGGATGAGTTATGTAGGTTCCATTTTTCATGTCAAATCACAACTATCATTATTTCAGTTGTTGTGCTAAGAATGAGGAGGCCAATAAGTCATCATGCCCACATACTATTGATATCAAGGAAAATCAACAATTACCAAATTAGATCACTAGACATTAGGTCAAGTACAAATGCTATCAAAGAAAGATCTATAGCCAAAGAAAATCTCAATCTTCAATTCAAAGTTATTTTCAAACATCATGACAAAAAACTTTTCATATATACCAGTAATTCCAAATCACGCCAACCTCTTGTAGCTCAGATATAGTGACATATCTAATTATATGTCTCTATCACCTGTAAACACAAATTCAGAATGCATGCTCATGTTATGGAAAACATTCAACCTTTTCCTGTTAGCATATCTTGCTGTTATTTGTGATACATCTTTGTTCATGATATCTTTTAGATTACCATTAGATTTCAAGTGCAATACTTCTTTATATGATCAACAATTTAACTCAATAGCTTCAGAAAACAGTTAACAGTGGCATAATATGTCAGGGACATCATCATTCAGAGTTCAAAAAGCTTCAGATGATGGTCAACAGTAGTCAAACCTATGGTCACTCTCTTCTGGTTAGCATGGGAGCGAATTTAGCTGTCTGATCGCTATCTAGGCCTTAGGATGAGTGCGACTAGGAATGAGATCTCCTATATTTGTGACTGCGACTGAAACACAAACCCTAATTTTTGTATGGGATTCAGATCTAAGGTCATGTTGTAGATTAATACTATCAGATGCACCTAAATCATGCTTCAGCAACATATAATACAAATCATGATAAGGGTAAGAATCTTGAGAAGCGATTTTCCCTCCGACTTGGGATCTGCATCATTCATCTTCATTCATGTAGGCAAACAACAAAAATGTTAGATCATAAACATATGGCTATCAACATGATGATGTCAATCTTTCATAAAAGTTTTAGACTCAAAGCATCAAATAGAAGCATCATATCTCAAAGATTATGAACACAAGAGCATTTTCTATTAAGTCACTCAATCAAGGCATTGCATCCCATTTGACCATATACCATCAAGACAAGACCACGGGTAGCAAGAGATCTGGAATATCAATATTATACTTATGCTTATCATATCAAATTTATCATGCTCTTCATGGCCAATGTGATCAAATTAGGTCAAATAACAAGAGTTCCAATCACTCTTTCCATATGCTTTCATCATGCTTATCGTAAGCATTACTAGCAGACACATGTATAGGAGTCAATAAACTATCCTTCTATGCCAAGTATAATCTTCTAGAGCCAAGATGCTAACCTTATTTAGGATCAAGATATCCAAAAAATAGATCATAGATGTTAGCCAAACATCAAGTGTATCAATTTATCAAAATTAGATAGCCTCATTGAATTCAGTAAGATCAAAGTGTTCAATACCAGGTGCATATTTTCATCATAGGAAACATAGGTCCAAGTTACTTTCATATACATGTATGATCTAATAATGAAAGAGCCATTCTCATCCAACCTTAGGGCTTCCAAAGTCAATAACTAAAACATAACATACCATACATACCTTGTAGTATTCAAATACGAGAGCATCTGCTCATTAGTCATGGGTTGCTTGAAGTACCTTGTCATCATTTCATCAAGTACCTCTTGACCTATTTCTAGATCTACATCTAAAAAGAATCCTCAAGAAGGACTTACTCATCACATATGATCATGGAGGTTAAAAACATCCATATACTCAAATACATATGTAACAATAAACATAATCATCAGATCTATAAATAAGAAGCATCGTAGGTCAAGAAATACTTATCTTCAATGAGAGGTGATCCTCTCCCTCTTGATTCGATATTAAAGAGCCATCAATGTCCATGGTCCATATACCAATGTCGTCTTCAAGTAACCAACTAGATCTGCTAAGGATTATCCTATCTAGAACTTCATCAAATCTTCCACGAGTGCTTGAGCATCTTCACATAGATCAGACTGGAGTTTCATACATCAAATCTCAAGACTTTTCCATAGACAAGGATTTTATCTCTAACCCTAACCTCATATAATACATCAAACCATAATCATCAATATGCATAGGGTGTTCTTCAAACCCTACAATTCTTATAGGTCTCCACCATCCACTTCTTGCTTCCATCAATGGTGTCATCATCGAGGTGATCTCCATGGCTTTTCTTCAGCCTAGCTCTGATACCATGTTAATTGTCCTTAAGGCAACATTGTTCTTTATGTGATAGTTGCATTTCAATATTAATACTTTAATTTCACCCAATATCATCATTTCATTATTCATATCTACACTATTATACGTCAACATGTGCAATAACATAGAAAGAAATAACATCACCATCATCATCAATGTAGTGGAATATAAATAGGAACCGTAGAAGAAAACATGCACACATATATAGACACCAGAATTGGTCTGCGACTAGGGAAAAGCCCATTATGGGGAAAACCCTTGCAAATCTGCTTCTTCCTCTTAGAACATCATAAAAAATTACAACAATGAGTACAACGAGCCCAATACATATGATCAATAGCAGGTAACAATAAGTTAGATCTACAAATCTATCATAACAACAAAGAAACTCAGATCCACCGATCTGCAACAGAGAAACCTAGATCCACAGATCACTAATTCCAAGATGCCAAAACCCTAGATCTAATATGGGTCGCTCTCACCAATACTATCTGTGAGTGACTAAAAATCTCAAATTCACACTCACGAAGACATTATCCGAGTGACTATAACAACAAAGTCGCACCCAGGAGGTCTTTGTACATGCAACTATGGCCCTGAACAAAGAAGAAACAAAGTTGCTCTCTTGTCGGGTTGTCCGAACGACCAACAAGTCAAATTCACACTCTCACAGTGTTATCCGAGTGAATGAACTGACAAAGTTGCTCCCTATGCTACCAGAAGTCAGTGACCGGGGACAGGAACCTTCCGATCTGTCTCTAAACCCAAAGTCACTCCCTATGAACTACCTCTTAGAAACTAGAGGGAAAAAGTCACTCTCTTACCCACACCATCACTATGACTGAGGAGAGAAAACCTCATACCTATGCTAGTGACCAAGATCCAGAAGACCCTAACCCAGAGCAACCCTGTCGCCTGTTATCTCGTACCCTTGAGCGAACTCCTTTCGTCAAACCTGTGCGAACCAATATAAAAGAGAAGAGAAGATGTGTGTGTCGAAATGATCTTGAGGTATCCTCTATTTATAGGATTTCCTGAGGGGTCACTTGGGGTTAAGACTAACCCAAGCAGTTACTCATGTGTTTAGGGCTGACCCATTCCATAATACATGTGTGAATAAAATGATTCATAACTTAACTTCTGCTTAACCAAATTGGGTGATCTTTAGGTCAATTTTGGTCATCTCAAAAAGGGGAATATAATTCAATCATTATATTGGTAATTTCAGTTATCAAAGGTGGAATTTTATTGCAATTTCAAAAATAACAGTTGAAGCCTTGTCAAGGCTTGAAATGACTCATAGGTGTTGAAAAAGGCATGTTAGAAGTTGGAGGCAATTTGAGGGAATTTTGACTAACATTTGACTGCTTTCAGGGCTAGGAGATAGGGTAATACAAGTTTCATTTGTTGGAGGAGGGTTATTGCCCAAGGTAATGCAAGATTCATGTTCAATGCTAGAGTTACAAAATATTTTCTTGAAGAGGGGAGGTGCATTACTGCTTGTTAGGGTTGTAATTTAAAAATTGTTGGCTAAACCATGGATTTTCTCAAGGCATTTATGTGGGGAAGGTTGAGAAACATCTCTTCAATCATGTCAAAGTTTACCATCAATAAAACCATTGAATTATCTCTTGGTATTGTCAAGGAAAATATATTATAAAAGGAGAAGGAGATTGATTAGTTGGGTGTGAATTCTTTTATTTGCTTGTGATTTTTCTCGAACACGTGTGCGCTAGGGTGCAAGGAAGAGGCCCAAATATATCTCTTAATGAGAGATCTAAAGGATATCTTCACTATTTGTTTTTTTACTTGAAGATATAATGGTTTGATAAAGGATTGTAGAGCTTAACATAATTTTTTTTTAGATCTGATTATGAAATGCACAAAGATCAGATTCAGAGATTTAGATTATTAATTTGATGTTTCTCTTGAGAAAGGCTTGTGTTCATAAGTTGTAGGGATATAAAAATATATTTGAAAGTGTGTGCAAGATAGTGAGTGCAGAGACCATTGTGGTGTCTTTAAAATGTTTGTAGAGATCTGATTTTGTATGCAGAGTTGCAAATATTTTTTTGGTTGAGATGGTTGAGGAATTTTGCTTACTACTATTGGTTATCTGATGCTATAACACAAGGAATGGAGGGTTTTAATGGAGACTATCATTTGATTTATTCATTGTATGATCCATATGTGTAACAAATAACTAATTGCAGGTGACTGTCATGAGGATTCTGGTTGAATAATATTTATATGTTAACTTGTATCACTACTATTGATTTAGAGAAGGATCCACATTGACCTAGGGTAGTGACCTATATGTTGAATCTATACCTCTGTTCTTGAATGATGCTATGTGAACTGAGATTAGTGTTTTTACTAGAGTGCGCAAATATTAGCATGAAAATTTGTTTTTAGTGATGACTTATGATGTATAAAGTGTTGCGTTGAGATCCTAATGTCTTAGGACAATTGATTTTGATCATATGTATATAGCAAGGGAGAGAATATTGATACTTGTCTCGTAGACAAAGGTTGAGCATAGTAATACCTTATGAAGAGACATGTATGGCAAAGATTTAGTGCGCTAACAATGATGATTGTAGGGTCTAGAATTTTATGAACAAAGTAAATTAGGGTCTTTGTTTCTACTTATTTTCTGTAGAGATAAACCTTGGTTTGTGAGACTCATATGGCTAAATTTTATTCCTTGACTTTATTGTTGTTCATATGATTTGTAGAGATTGTATTTCACAGAGAGAGTTTTTATCACTGATTTAGTTTCTTATGGCGTGCTGGTTCGTGAGCATGATATTGCAAAGATTCATGTTTTATGAATTTATGCTTCATGATGGTGGTAATGTGATGTGTCCAGTAGGGGGAATTTGATGTTTGAGTTTGTTTTTGTTAGTGTCATGCAAAGAAAGTCTTGAAATTGATGTTATGTGGATTGAGAATGGAAGATCTTGTTTTGTACTAAGTTGCTAAGAGAGTTTTGACTTAGAGAGACGTTTTTCTGCTTCATGAGTATGATGATGGTTGATTTGAGTAGAGTATAGTTTATCATTTGATGTGAAAATAATTTGACTTGGTTTATAAGAAAAGAGTTTGATTTGATAATGATGAAGAGAAAAAAGTTTTTGACTTGGTCAATTTAGGTGATATGAGCAAAGAGTTTGACTTGGTATTTGATACGATTTGGTTTGGTATTTGACAGAATTGATGAAATTGGTTTTAAAGGGCTATTGAGCATATTTGTTTAATTAGTAAATTGTTTTATAAAGGTTATTTCTTTCTTAGTATTCAACTATTATGTGATTGAGCATAATGGTGGTTGTGGGTCTAGTTTAAAAATTAGATTAAACATGGCCTAAAAGTTTTTGTTTGTGGTTGAGTCAAGTGGATCTAGTGTGAATTATTTTGAAACATGGTCCACAAAGGTAATGACGGTTAGAGACTTTAGTGAGGAGTAGGATGTTCCTTTAATTAGTAGTCGGTAAACTTGATCAGGGCGTAGTAGTTTTTTTCCACTTGGATCTAGAGAAACTAGACGAGGTGGTAGCCTCTAGCAAATAGGATCCTTCACATTAAGAAGGGTTTGTGCTAGTGCAAGATGTAATGAAATATTTTATTTATAATAAGAAATAAGATAGAGATGACAACAACGGTGGTTTTCTTCCAATTAGGTTTCCACCAATAAATTCAATGTCCTTATGTGTTGATGTGTTGATGATGTTTTGCATTATTATGATTTACATGTTCTTATGTTTAATGTTGCTCATGGTTTTTTGAATATGCTCAGATCTATAAAAACATTTTATGGATTAGATAAAATTGAAAATGAAAGAATAAACTAAGTGAAAATTTATTAGGCATGAAATATTGATTCACTCCGCATCCCCCCCATCCACTAATATTTCTAACAATTGGTATTAGAGCATAGGCCCTTCAAGAAGTAACTTGATAACTAGAAGGTAGATCCAACAAGATGAGCAACCAGGATGGAGTGTTCTCTACCAAGCCACCCCTTTTTAATGGAACAAACTTTGTGTTTTGGAAGGTCTTGGTATTAGTCAAAACTGGATATCAATATCTAGGATTAATACTTATAGATGAAGCAGGAAAGAAATAGTACGAGAGTAATTCCAAAGTTTCCAATTCCATACTAATAGGACTTGCAGAATCTGAATTCGTGAAAGTAATGCAACTCAACACGGCGAAAGCAATGTGGAACAAGCTAGTCAATAACCACAAAGGTGATACAGAAAGTAAAAGGTGTTAATTTACATTCTTATAGAATGCAATATGAGTCCCTTAAAATGCATGAATATGAAAGTATGGAAAAAAATTTCCTTGCTATAGATGAAGTAGTGAACATTATGAAGGGTCTTGGTGATAAGATTGAGGATTCTATGATTGTTGAAAAGATATTGAGATCACTAACCTCTAAATTAAACCTTTTTCAACTCCTTTATAATCACTAAGGAACCTGCAACATTTTTCCAATCATTAAGAAGCATCCTTCATTCATGACCTAGCTAGGCACATCAATTCTACAAGGAAAATTTTAGGGGCTAATATTTCCAACTAGGCTAATTTTCCATGCTTTTTCCAAAAAAAATATTTGTAAATTTCCTTTTTTCCAAAAAATGACTCGCCCAAATTTTATAGTATAAAATTATTTTTCCTAAAAAATCGCCTAAATTTTATAGAGACCATACAAAATTATTATAAATTTGAATTCTTTTAGAAAAATATTGCCAAGGAGTTTACATTTTTCACATTTGGGACTAGTAAGATTCACCAAGATTTATAAACTTTAAAATCAATTTACATCCTTCAAATTTCCCTTGCTTATCGGTTTCTTTCCTTTACCCCTGTCTAACATTCCTTCATCTTTCACTACTCCTATGCACGTGGTCTCTTCTGAAACCTATGGACCCCAGAGGTCTCCTAACTCCTAGGTGGTGCATTCTCTTTTAGATGTTGATCCGTTATGTTTCCTTTAGCAGAATATGTTTCCTCCTCAACAATCTTGTTATTATCTCTTGATGTTGGCTAGAAACTCCATACCAATAAGGAATATGACTAGACTCATTTTCTCACATGGGTCCTCACTCCACTTATTCCACGTGATCCCCTTAATGACGAATCTCCTTCTTGATAAGTCAGTTTGACAATTGGCATTTTCTGGATGGCTCGTAGTTGCAAGTGTGTTGGGATTGATGTCAACAATCATGCCGGGGAGATGCGTTTGGTAGTTTGTATTTTTTAACAGTTGGCAAGAGTGTTGGAATTAATGTCAACTAGACTAGCATGGAGGTTTTTGGCAAGAAATGTTAGCTTTAATGTCCACTAGGGTAGATTTGATGGTAGCATATCTGTCAAGCTCAGGGGGAGTCCCATGGTTGTTGTAGTACTCTGTAGAGAATCATCACAGTAGCAGACTTATTGGAGAAGCCATAAAAAGAATACTATGGTGATTGGGAGTCTATGGTTCTAGGCAGAAGAAGAGGAATGGAAAAGATTTTACAACCATTTTTTAGGTAACAGATTGGATGAACACCTACATCGGACCTTCTCCATGAGAAATTTCTCTGAAAGATCTTTTAAATGGTATGAGGAAGTCTACAAATGGCCTCCTGGGTCAAGATTTATTCCTAGTCAATATTTGGTGACTTAAGCCATGAAAGCAGAGTTAAAAGGTGTTTGAAGGAGTCTTAGCGCATAGGAAAAGTTGGCAACACAGCGAAATTCAATGGAGATGGTGGTGGAACCTCATAAATTTAGAAGGATCGGGACCTTGGTAGCCTAGAACTTTGTAACCATAATGTAATTCCCCTTTAAGAAAGTTATGGTCTGATACCAGGGTAGTAGGGCCGAATTTGGGGAGGCCCGATATCAAAAGCACTGAGAAAGTCATATCAGAGGTCAGAGTCTTGGGACATTAGAGGGTCAAAACATATGGACCTCAGTGTTTTACTTAAAAGGGACCCGGGACAACATGGAACCTCATAGTAGACAAAGCAAGCAGATATCGAAATATCATAGCAGGATCAAAATTTCGAAAGGATAAAACATCAAAGGTCAGAGCCTAGGAACCTCAAAAGGTTGAATCTTAGAGAAAGTTATATTGGAACCTCAGAGAAACAGGATATCAAAATATCATAAGGTTGAGGCCATCAAAACCTTTGAACTTATTAACATTTGAATTTTGATAAGTTATGATACATGGAGCTATTGATATTGTTAAAAGCATTGAGGGATGCAGAGCAGGATTAACAAAGGTTTTTGTTGCAAAACTAGGGCTTGATGGGACCCTTTCTCTCTCCTTTGGTAGGACACATGGCGACATGTGATTGGCCCTAAGGAGTTATAGTGGCATATGATGTCATCATGACATGGTTCTACGAAGGACACATGGCATACACATTCAGAAAAATCAGGTGGCCTAATTGAGAAAATCCAAGTGACACTTGTAGCGACTATGGAGGCACCACGTGGAGATGATGATGAGAGAATGATGTCATCCAATAGGTCATAATTTCAGAGGTCAGAGTTGTCATAACTCCATTGTAATTAAAATCAGTAGAAGTTATAATCCTAGGGGCTCTGATATTGTCTCCACTTAGTCGTGACAGACCAAAACGACCAAGGGCACAGAGCAGGGTTAGCACCTAAGTGCTAAGTGATGCCACATATGGTATATTTATGAGGTTCGATATTTTAGAACTCCTCTGTAATTTAATTAAGAGGAAGTCTCGATATGGGGAGCTCCGATGTGGTGGAGCTCAATCGAGGAGAGTAAAGGAACCAAGGGTGGAGAGCAGTCAACAAAGGAAGATTGGCCCCCTATAGGATCTGAAGGCCTTAGCACTTGAAATCTATGTTTTTGGTCATATGTAAAAGCTAGAAGGGGCTAAGCTTGAAGGGGCTTGAAACCTCTGGATCCTACAATTTTGCAACGTCTCCATTAAAAAGTTACGATATAGGAATCCCCAATACTTCTGAACATAGGAGAATGAAGCCTCAGTCACAGCACATGGACCTATGGTGAGTAAAGTGAAAAGGGGCTAAGATCTAAGCGACTAAGGGCATCGACATGGTGAGATAGTGTAACTATGTTTTTAATAAAAATTACGATGAGTGGAGCTCTGATACAGGATTGAGTGTATACTGATGGATGAGTCGGTAGCTGAATAAATGAGTGCAAGAGAGTTCGTCGCATAATTAATGGTGACTATAGAGATCGTTTGGTCAAGATAGAAAGGACCATGATTTTTCAGTGAAGAGTGTTGGGCCTACCTTAAGCTATAGAAATGTTGGGTGTGTGTTATATTCTTTCCATGACTAGCCCCACATGCAGGGGGGGGGCGATAGCCCCCCCTGTTCATTGTGTCGGGCGAAGCAAGGGGGGCGACATCCCCCCTCCCATGTGGGGGAGTTTGAGGGGGGTGGTAGCACCCCTCTACGAGGTCCGAGCAGTGCCCTAGGTAATTTTTTTTTAACCCTATATTAGGTGGGTGGTCCTACCTATGGTTTTGTGGGTGGTTTTCGGACATGGTTTTGGGTATGATGGTTTTCTTCCCATGGTATTTTGTAGATCTGGTCAAGGGAACTACAATTATGTTCTAACTCTTGGTTAATAGATTGGGGTTTATGGATGCTTCGAAATGTATATATTTGTATTATAACATTGAAAGGAATATATTGAAAAATCAATTTAGTAGTCCCAGTTTTTGGATCTAGGGGAAAATCTCTATATATATTTGTTTTATGTTTTATGCTCTCGCCATTGTTTATTTTCTATTTTTTAGAATTTGTATGCAGGTAATTTATGTACAGGGTTAAAACCTACATTTGGTATCAGAGCTATTTTGGCTTCAAGGGGATGCCTTTGCTGCTGAGGGGTTTTTCTCAGGCCTGTGGTAGACCGTGTTCAGTGGGAGATCTGTGGGATCGATTCTTGTGGTGAAAGAAGATGGCGAGAAGTGGAAAGATAGAGATATATTAATTTAATAATCATATTTTTGAGTTGTGGAAACTCAAGATGGAGGATCTTCTCGTGGATAAAGATCAGTGAATCGTGGTAGAACCAGGTACTAAACCAGTGGCAATGTCAGCTGAAGATTGGGTGAAGTTGGATCGGAAGGCAAAGAGCACAATACGGATGTGTATCTTAGATTCAATATTGTTGAATGTATCAAGGGAAGCTTCGGTGAAGAATTTTTGGGACATGTTAGGGACTTTGTACCAATCAAAGTCTTTGGTGAATAAATTGTTCCTAAGGAAAAAGTTGTATAACTTGAGGATGAAGGATGCAGACTCGGTGACGGAGCATCTAAATGCCTTTAATACTCTGGTAAGCTAATTGTTATCTGTTGATATAAATTTTTTAGAAGAAGATAAGTGCATCAATTTGTTGTTTTCTCTACTAGATTCGTGGGATAGTCTATTTGTTGCAATAGGTAGCAATGTGACTGCCTTGTAGTTTGATGAAATAGTCTCATCCTTGTTGTCAGAGGATATGAGACGAAAAAACACCCAGGGCCGGAATGGTGATGCCTTCTCTATACGAGAACAGTCCCAGAACAGAAATAAAAATAAATCCTTGAGTGGGAGATCTAAATCTAGAGGGGGATCTAAATCTTTAGGAAAACCTATAAAGGTGTGATGGCAATGTGGAAAGGAAGGGCACTTCAAAAAAGATTCTATATCTAAAGCTCCTGAGAAAGGAAAGGGATCTCATGTTGCTACTTCTGCAGAGGTGAAAATATGATCGCAAAGGTTAAAACCACCTCAGATGAAGGTGGGGATGTGTACTTGGCTTCTTCTTTAAGTACACATGTAGATCATGAGGCATGGTTAATTGACTCAGGTGCATCCTTTCACTTCACTCCCCACAGGGAGTGGTTCTATTTGTATGATAAATATGATGGTCATGATGCCTTCTTAGGGGATGACGGGAAGGCTAGAATTGTCGGTTTCAGAAAAGTCAAGTTGAAGTTGCAAGGTGGAAGGATTAGAACACTTCTGAGTGTTCTGCATATTCCTGCATTGGCCAAAAATCTGACTTTTGTAAGAAAGTTGGTTGATGCAGGTGTAAAAACAGTGTTCGTGAAAGATACCTGCAAGATGGTTCAAGGAGAACTAGTATTGATGTGCAGAGTTCAGATTGGAACTCTATATGAGCTTCAAGGTAGCATTGTTATTGATGGGTGAAACAATTCTATGGTTCCTAAAAGTGGAGTAGAAAATCTACTGGTCTCTAGAGAAAAGACCATGCTATGGCATCAAAGGCTTGGGCATATTGGAGAGAAGGACCTTCAAATAATTCATGGTAATGGTATGATAGAAGGTATATCTAATTTCTCTCTGAATTTTAATTTTTGTGGAAATTGTGTATATGGGAAGAAGAATCAAGTGAGTTTCCCCTCTGATGCTACGAGGGTGAAACTAATATTAGAGCTTGTGCACGATGATGTGTTTGGACCTTAGTCAGTTCCATCACTGGGTAATTTTGTGTACAATGTATCATTTATATATGACTTCTCAAGGAATACATGGATATATTTCCTCAGGAAGAAATCTAAATTCTTTGACAGATTTAAAGAATTTAAGGCTCTGGTGGAAAACTAGATAGAGAAGAAGATAAAGGTGCTGAGGACAGATAACGATGGAGAATTTTGCAAGAAGGAATTTGAATAGTTCTGTAAGAAGTGTGGTATAGCATGAAAAAATACTACTCCATACACACCTCGGAAAAATGGAGTTGTAGAAAGAATGAACAGAATGCTGATGGAAAAGGAAAGAAGCATGCTCAGTGGTGTCAGGTTAGGATAAGAAGTCTAGGTAAAGACGGTGGAGACTGCATGTTACCTGGTCAATAGATCACCTTCATAAGTGTTGGAGGATAAGACTCCACAAGAGGTACAGACTGGTAACAAACCCTCTCTTTCACATCTGAGGGTATTTAGATGTGATGCATATGTACAGGTTCCAAAGGAGAAAAGAACCAATTTGGATAGTAAATTTGAAAGGTGCATCTCTATTGGGTATAAGGATGGTTTAAAAGGTTATAAGCTTTGGAACCTAGAAACAAGGAAGTTTGTGTATAACTACGATGTGCTGTTTAGAGAGGTGAACTATGTTATTAAACATGAATTCCTACCAAAAGAACCTAAGAACATAGAGTTTGAGCTAAAGGAGTAGGAATCAGACACTATAGCAGAAGAGGAATCAGAAGATGAAGAGCCACAAACTCCAGCTGTGAGAAGATCAGTTCGAGAAAGAAGGACACCAGAAAGGTATAGTCCATCTTCTTTTTATTCAATTTTTTCTTTATATATTACAAATGATGATCCCATAACTATTAGGGAAGCAATAGATTTAGAGGATGGAAAACTTTGGAAAGAGGCCATGGTTAATGAAATCACATGTTTGCACAAAAATGAGGCTTGGGATCTGGTGGAGTTATCAATTGGAAGGAAACCCATTGGTAGAAAATGGGTGTTTAAGAAGAAGATTAATGCATAAGGAAAGGTGGAGAAATACAAAACTCGATTGGTATCAAAAGGTTATTCCCAGGTGTTGGGAATTGATTTTGGTGATATTTTTTCTCCTTTTGCCAAGGTGGCTTCTATTAGATTACTTTTATCTATTGTTGTTGATTTTCATTTTGAGGTAGAAAAAATGGATGTGAAGATAACATTTCTTCACAGGGAACTGGAAGAAGAGATTTACATGAAGCAAACTAATGGATTTATGGTGAAGGGTAAGAAAGAACTGGTATGCAGGTTTAAAAAGACTTTGTATGGGTTAAAACAGTCACCAAGGATGTGGTATCATAAATTTGATACATATATACGGGGACTTGAATTCACCAGAAGAAAAGCAGATCAAAGTGTTTATTTTAAATTAATTGGTGACCATGTTATTTATTTGGTCTTGTATGTGGATGATTTTTGTTGATTGGAAATAACAAAGAAATTATCCCTGAATTGAAGACCCAATTGTCCTCCAAATTTGACATGAAAGGTCTTGGTGTTGCAAACTATATTTTGGGCATGGAAATTAAACGAGATCAGGAAAAAAGGAAGCTTTGGTTAAACTAGAGGAAGTATGTCGAGACAATATTACAAAGGTTTAATATTCAGGATAGTAAACCGATGAAGGTTCCTATTCCTATCATTGTAAAGTTATCTAATTAACAGTGTCCCAAGACATAAGAAGAGGAAGAGGACATGTCTCTTGTTCCATATGCAAGTGCAGTCGATAGCCTAATGTATGAAATGGTATGTACTAGAATAGACATTGCACATGCAGTGGGAGTATTGAGCGGGTTTATGTCAAAACCAGGGAAGGAGCATTAGACAAAAGTGATGCGGGTTTTCAAGTATTTGCATGGCACTAGTGATTATGATCTGTTGTACCAAGGAAGACCAGAATTTGATAGAGTTTTGAACATCCATGGATTTTTTTATGTAGTCTGGGCTAGAGATTATGGATAAGAGAAGATCTACAAGTGGATATGTATTTAACCTATTTGGAGGTGCAGCCAGTTGGATGAGAAAGAGACAATCTATAGTGGCACTTTTAACTACAGAGGAAGAATACATGAAAACCATGCATGCAAGAAAGGAAGTAGCTTGGTTGTAGAGATTTTGTTCAAGTATGGGGTTGGTACAATGAAGTATAAGGATAAATTGTGACAGCCAAAGTGCAATTTTCTTAGCAAAGAACCCTGATTATCATTCAAAGACAAAGCACATTGATGTTCAATATCACTTTGTGAGGGATATGGCCGACGACAAAAGGGTGTTGCTAGTAAAGGTGAACACTTTGAAGAATATTACATATGCATTGATGAAGTTTGTGAGCACTCAAAAGTTTTCTTGGTGTAGAGAAACAATGGGTGTTGCAAGGTTGAACCAATGACTAAGCTCTCATGTGGACCCTGTGGAAAGAAAAAAACAAGTGGGAGAATGTTGGGTGTGTGTTATATTCTTTCCACAACTGGCTTCATGTGCTAGGCATATCAGGGATCATATGGTCCCCCCTTTTTGTTGCGTTGGGCGCAGCAGGGGAGTGGCAGCCCCCCTTTCGGGCGGTTTCAAGGGGGTGGTATTCCCCCTCTATGGGGTTTGGGGAAGCACCCTAGGGAAAAAAAAAATGGACCCTATATTAGGTGGGTGGACCTACCAATGGTTTTTTGCATGGTTTACACACATGGTTTTGGGCATGATGGTTTTCTACCCATGGTATTTTGTAGATTTGGTTAAGGGAACTACGATTATGTTCTAATACTTGGTTAATGGATTGGGGTTTATGGATGTTTTGGCATGTATATATATATGGTAGTCCTAGTTTTGGGATCCAGGGGAAATCTTTGTGTCTATATGTTTTATGTTTTATGCTCTCGCTATGGTTTATTTTCTATTTTTAGAATTTGTATGTAGGTAATTTATGTACAGGGTTAAAACCTACAAAAAATCTACCTCTAATCTTCCTTTCCATGTCTCAGAAATTAAATGAAGAATAGAGAAGTTCTGCTGAAGTACAGTCAAGCTCTCTAGAGCCATGAGTAAGCATGGAAAGCCTCATTGAGTGTGCAAGAAGACTAAGGATTTATTTCTCAATATAGATAAGTTCTCAAATGCCCATTCTCAGTGGTTATTGCAAAAATAGTGGCTAATTCAAACAAACCAACAAGATGGAGAGCCATGCTCGAGCAATGTGGATATAGGAAAATATAGGTAGCATCAACCAGTGTGCAATAGAGAAAAAACAAAGGAACATAGTTGAGAAATGAGGGGAAGTTAAATTGTAGTGTGTGAGTTGTGAGGAGAACTCTGTGTGAGTGTGCATGTTATTGTGTGAGGCAAAGTGAGCTTGTTCTGTAGAGAAATGATAGAGAGTGCCTATGTAGAGAAAAGACCTCAAGAGAGTTAGTGTTGTTGTGAGAAAGGCTGAAGGTTCCTATGGTGTGTGAAGAAGACTAAGAGAGCATGTGTTGTGGTGTAAGAGTCCAAGAGAACCTATAGAATATAAGGTGAAGAGTGAAGTGCATGTTGTTGAAGAGAAGAGGACAGAGTTTAGTGAGCGGTTGTGATGAGTGACTATTGTTGAGAAGAGTAGTGAGCTGTAGCAGAGAGTGTAGAGAACAGAGCGATGCATGGACTAAGGGTTGTGAAGAGAACATAGTTGATATCAGGTAGAGTGGTTGCCAGTAATAGATAACATTGAGTTCCTTATTGAGTGTGGGTTGGATCCTATTTAGTTGTATGGGGTGACAGGGGGGTGGTAGCCCCCTTGCATGGCACTCGAGGCAATGCCATGGGAAATTTTTTTTTGACCCTATATTAGGTGAGCGGACCTACCTATGGTTTTGTGCATGGATTTTGTGCATGGTTTTGGGCATGATGGTTTTCTGTCCATGGTATTTTGTAGATTCGGTCAAGGGAACTACGGTTATGTTTTAATCCAAGGTTAATGGATTGGGGTTTATGGATAATTCAAAATTTATATATATGTATTGTAACATTCAAAGGAACATAATGAAAAATCAATATGGTAGTCCCGGTTTTTGGATCTAGGGGAAATATCTGGGTATATATGTTTTATGTTTTATTCTCTCGCCATTGTTTATTTTCTATTTTTTATAATTTGTCTACATGTAATTTTTGTACAGGGTTAAAACCTACAGATCCTACATATAGGAAGTTGGTGCTTCCATCTCTAGTTGGTGCTTGAGAAGGCTTGGGGGTTGGTGCCTCCTACAAGTTGGTGCTTGCATAAATCCAAGGATTTGCAAGTTGGTACTTGCAACAAATTCGTGAAGTTGGTGCTTAACATGGTGCTTCTGGTAAGTTTGACAGGTGTCTACAAAAGGAGGGAGTTGGTGCTTCTTGCTAGTGGGTGCTAGCAAATAATCAAAGGAAGTTGGTGCTTCCTGTGAGTGGTGGCTCACAAAACATATTGATGTAATATAGTAGGTGCTCTCATTTTACATCAATAAGAACAACAATATTTGTTAGCTTTTTCCTTAAAGGGTTTCCACGTAAAATTGTGTGTCTCATGTATATGATGCTCATGGTGTGTGCTAGTATGTTGATTTCATATCACTGCCACATGATATGTTGTTGTTTGTTATATTGATGGTTTCCAAGTTTAAATAAGAAAAGTAAATTGACATAAAAAGTTAAAAATTAGCCTTAATATTGATTCACCTCTCTCTTAGTATTAACATTGTTTCCAACAATTGGTATCAGAGCTTGGGTCCTTCAGGAATAGCTTAATCGCTAGAAGGTAGATGAAAGGGAAACAATTGCTAATCAAGTCTTGATAATAGCAGAAGGACTTCCATTTTTAAATGGATCAGACTATGAGCTCTAGAATATTATAATGGAAGCATACTCGATGATAGTCAATAAAGACATTTGGCTCTCTATGATCTATGAAGAGAGGAATGAGTTTAATACAGAAGCCAAGGAAATCATCATGAAAGGGATGTCTAAGCCAGATGCTGACAAAGTGAGGCATTGTGATTCAGTAAAGGAAATGTTAGACAAATTTCAATGTCTATATGGAAGAGAAATCCATGTGGCTCAAGAAGAGGTTCAGGAGCCCTGCTGCTCTAATAATAAATTACAACATGCAGAAGTTGTTGCTCATCACACTCGGGTTGATAATGAAGAAGTCTTGGAAGGGAGATCATGTTGCTTAGAAGGAAATCTATTGTTGTGTGATAAATTCAAATAGATAGGTCATTCATTAACGAGATGTACATGTGAATCACTTGAAGAGAGAGATAACTATGCATATAGCAGTTGTAATGAAGTTAGACCCACTTTAGTAGCAATAGAAAATAAGATATCCTCATAGGAATAAAAGATATTCCTGATCTGCTTATCCATATGAGAAAATGAGAACACCCCATGAACTGATGAAGAATGGATATCCTTTAGACCTATGGAAGACTCCATGGATAGAGACATGGATTTAGATCTCTGTGGTGTATCTGCTAGCACCTTTTATAGCAAAGAAAAGGATCTAAATGAAAGGATTTATTTTAGAAATAAGTTGATCTCGACTCTAAGGGAGATCAAGGAAATATCAAAGGAAAATATCAAGCAAGAGGAGCAACTAAAAATTTATGAGCTTGAGAATGAGAAGTTGATAAAAACAACGGTTGATCTAAATTCTTAATAAGAAGAGGCTAGCATATTGCATGGGAGGTTAACCATTCAGCTAGGAGAAAGAGAAGCTCACTGTGAGAGACTACAAAGTGGAGTAGTCTAATTGGGACATGACATGGAAAATTAAAATAAAGAGTTGTCTCAAAATCAAAATCTTGACGAGAGAAAGAAAGGCTTAGATGAGATGCTTGGCAAGAAAATATCCCCTCTCATGAAGGTTGGTTTAGGTTTCAAAGAAAAACCAAGCTCTAATATTCTGAAGGTTGAAGGGTCAATTATCCAAGTAAAGGTAGTTGAAGGTTCCAACAACAACAAAGAAAGAGAGGTAGTTGGACAGTGGCAACAACAAGGAAAGCGACACGAGAAAAATAAAAAAATGCAACAACTTAAGGATAAGATGCAGCAAAAAGTAAAGAAGCATAAGGGAACTAGGCAGGTGAAAAAAAAAAGTGCAAGGCATTAATGCAAACTATCACGGAAGGCACATGAAGAACCAACAAAGGTCCTTTCCTCCTCAAGGACAAAGCCTTGAATGAAAAGGTAACCTCTGTCATCAAAAGTATTTTTATGGGTATTGGTTTTCTTGCAATAATTTTTGACATAAAGACATAGACTATAGATGGCTTACAAGAAAATAAGATGTGTTGGGTACCAACAACCCAAGGATGCATAAAGAGGCTAGGAGAAGGAATTTTGGCTGTGATAGGGGTTTTGACAAAAGCATCCTCGATAAGAGTAACTCCTCTACCCCATTCTTAGGCCAAATCAAATGCTACAATTGTGGAAAATTTGGACACAATGAAGCAAGATGTAGGCATGGAAAGTCGAAGCATGCATCATAGGTGATGTGGTGAAATGAAGTCAAGTATGTATTTAGTGCTCTAAGTAAAGAGATAATGTTGAAAAATGGAAGGAGAAATTATCAAGGTGTTGGCTTATCTCTGAAGAAAAATCAAAGAAAAAATAAAAAGGATGATTCTCATATTCTTGTGAGAAAACCCTTTCAAGATACCTATTGTAATGAAAGAAAGCTTCGGGTAATGAAACGAAGAAGCAATAGCCAAAGTACCATTCTCTTGCAAACAAAGAAAAATGGTAGCAAGTCAATTTGGGTTAAGAAAGAGGAATTGAAGGAGAAGTTTCCTTTATCCATGCATAGCCAAGAGAAAGCCCAAACATGGGAAAATAAGAAGCTAGAAAGAAATGCTTCTATCATGACTCAACTATTGAAGGCCTGGAAGAAGAAGGAGGATGATATGCTCATGGGGAGTAGATCCTTTGATTCTCTTCAGTAAAGGAAGAGAATGGCCTCAAGGGAAGCCAAATATGTTAGATGAAGGAAGCTAGAAGGAAAAGACAGAAAAGCGCATTTGATTGTTGAAGGTATGGTCAAGTCCCCATGTTGATTACAGTAATTTATTTTCTTAGTTCAAATATATCAGCATCAAAGAGAGAAGAGAATGCATCCAGTTTGGTTTCAGGGGGTTACATAGTAATATCTTATGTTGTGGAAAGAAGAAGGTAAGCTACAATAGAAGTGTGGAATGACAGGAAGTCGACATTCAAGTTAGGTCCACAGGATCAGTCCCCGCATAGAAGAAAGGAAGCAGTTGCAAGATATCAAAGAGCATTGGCTTGGGGGGGGCTTCTTTGATAGTTATAGTAGGCAACAATTGTTAGCCTCAAAAAGGAAGATTTCTGAGAAAATGAAAGGTTTGCATCTTGGGTGAAATAGACTTATTTCATTTAAGTTGTATGTATACCTTAACTTTCATTTCGTATCATTATGCTAGTTAATAGTTTGGGCTCTTATGGAGTAAACTTGTGTGCAGGTGAGCATTTCTTTCTGAAAAGGAGCAAGAAGGTTTTATCTGGTACAATATGTAGAAATTTTCATTGTAGATCACCTGATAATGCAATATACTAAAGAAAAATACTTGATCTACTTCTACAAACAAACTTGCAGAAGCTTAATTGATTTTGAGCAAGATCAAATAGAACACATATAATAGAGAATGAGAAATCAATCACACATGAACACAGAAGAATACTATGGGGAAAGCCTCAACTAAAAAGCCTGCTATCTATATTATCATACAAGTGGAAATATCTCAGGATTACACAAAGCTTTAGCTCACAAGCTATCCAGCTCTCAGTACAATCCCTCACAGTTGCTCATAGACAGAATAGAAAACACATATGCCTTCCTTCAGTTCTCCAAGCCTCCTATTTCCTTGCGCAGTTTCTCCTGGGTCCTCAAGTTTCCACTTGTGCATAATAATCCCTCACACATTGCTCAGACCTCTAAAATAACTACGCAATCCTAAAGGAGTTAACTCCTTCTGCATGGATGAGTTTCCTTTACAGGAAAATTCCTCCAACTGATAGTACATTGTCCCTTCCTATAATCTCAACTAAGTCTTTCTCTGAACTAACATGCATGAGCTATTTATGAGAGAATATTCAGTTATCTAGAGAACACTAGTTGCATGCATGCATGCATTAACTGACTGAACTCACTATTAGTTCCTCCAACTATTTAGAACTAATTTAACTGGAATTAACTCAATTAACTAAGCTAACTAATTACAACTCATCCTTATATCCTTAATTAAGGGATAACTTCCTCAATCAAAGGGATAACTGTTGCATGTCTTCACATAGAATTCATGTTTGATTTTCTCCAACTAATTAACTCAAGATGAATTACGTAATTATTTTTCAAATACCATGAGTAGTTTAATTGGTATCAATTTTCTTTTTAACTGATACAAATGATAGTATATGTTCATGAGGGGAAAATCACATATTCCTAGTTTACGGAGAAGAAAAAGCAACAATCCTTGAAGAGATGTCTGCATATCAGAATGCACATCAGCATCTAGACCTTGGTCATTGACAGTTTATGATTGCATGGGGAAGAAAAAGAAATCGTGTATCTCTTTTCCATTAATGTCTAAGGGGGAGAGAATTATTGGATAAGTTGTGATGGCCCATGCAGAGGAGAGAAAGCCATTGATGGCTCATACAAGAAGATGTGGGGCTGCATGAGGATTGGCCATCAAAGTGAAGAGATGAGGTTGAGGTGTTGCCATCAATGCCAAAGGGGGGGATTGTTGGACAATTGGCATTTTCTAGATGGCTAGTAACTACAGGTGTGTTGACATTGATGTCAACAATCATGCTGGGGATATGTATTAAGAAGTTGGTATTTCCTGACAGTTTGCAAGAGTGTTGGAATTAATGTCAACCAAACTAGCATGGAGGTTTGTGGTAGTAGATGTTAGCTTTGATTTCTAGTAGGCTAGTTGTGATGGTAGCATATGTGTCAAGCTCAGGGGGAGTCACATGGTTACTTATGTGCTTTGTATAGAATCATCATAGTAGCAGGCTTATTGGAGAATCCATAAAAATAAGACTATGGTCGTTGGGAGTCTAGGGTTCTAGGAAGAAGAAGAAGAATGAAAGAGAGTTTTGCATCCACTTTTCAAGTAGAAGATTGAATCAAATCCTACATCAAGCCTTCTCCAAAGGAAATTTCTCTAAAATATCTTTCCAACGATATGAGGAAGTCTGGAAATGGCCTCCTAAATCAAGATTTATTCCCAGCCAAATTTTGGTGACTTAAGCCATGAAAGCAGAGTTAAAAGGTATCTAGAGGAGTCTTGGTGCATAGTCAAAGTTGGTGATAGGGCCAAATTCAACGAAAATAGTGGTGGAACCTTGGAACTTTGGAAGGCTCGGAACCTAGGGACCTTAGAACTTTGTAACCACAATGTAATTCCCCATTAAGAAAGTTTTGATCTGATAACATGGTAGAAGGGTCAAATTTCAGAAGGATCTTTATCAGAAGGACTAAGCTGGTCGTATAGGAGGTCAGAGTCTTGGGACCTCGGAGGGTTAGAACATTGGGACCTCGATGTTTTACCCAAAACAAACCCAAGATAACATGGAAGCTTAGAGCAAATGGAGTAGGCAAATATTGGAATATCGGAGTGGGCTCGAAATTTCAGAATGATAGAACATCAGAGGTTAGAGCCTAGGAACCTTGGAAGGTTGAATATCAAATCAGGTCATATCAGAACATCAAAGCAGGCAGATATCAGAATATCAAAAGGTCGAGGCCATCGAAACTTAGGAACTTATTAACATTTTAATGTTAAGAAGTTACAATACATGGAGTTTTCGATATTATTAATAGCATCGAGGGATGCAAAGCAAGATTAACAAATGTTTTCATTGAAAAAGAAAGGCTTGATGGGACCCTTTCTCTCTCCTCTAGTAGGACACATGGTGGCATGTGATTGGCCCTAAGGAGTTGCAATGGCTGATGACGTCATCATGATGTGGTTGTATGGAGGACACGTGGAAGCCAGATTCAGCAAAATCGGATGGCCTAATGGGGAAAATCCAAGTGACACATGTCACTACTATGGAGGCACCACGTTGAGATGATGACAAGATCATGATGTCATCTGATAGGTCATAATTTTGGAGGTGAGAGTTATCGTAACTTCATTGTAATTCAAATTGGTAGAAGTTCTGATGCTAGGGGCTGCAATATTTTTTTCACTTGGTTGTGAGATACCTAAAGGACCGAGGGTGCAGATTGGGCTCAACACCTAAGTGTTGAGTGATGCCATGAGTGATATATTTCAGATGTTGGATATTTTTGAACTCCTCCGTAATTGAATTAAGAGGAAGTCCCAATACAAGGAGATCTGATGTGGCGGTGCTTGGTCAAGGAGATTAGAGGAACCAAGGGTGGAGAGTAGTCAACAAAGGAATATTTTTTATCCGGTAAGATCTGAAGGCCCTAGAACTTGAAATCTAAGTTGTTGGTCACAACTCGTGGTCATATGAAAAAACTAGAAGGGGTTAAGCATGAAGTGGTTCAAAACCTCGGGACCCCACAATTTCATAATGTCTCTTTTAACATGTTGACATTGCTGGACCCGCCAACATGTCAAGGGGATCTCCACAATAATAAGTCCAAATTAAATCTCAGACCATTTGGTATAGGACTCCCAACAGTGGGCTATAAAGAAATGATTTGATCGCGATGTCTCACAGAGGCAAGTAATATAACTCTGTTGGTAGCAAGGGTGTGACAGCTGCAGTGAGTCGAGGAAGGTGAATGAGAGATTCTAACACATGGGGGGTGAGAAGAGTGCGTCCCTTGGAAACCTGCAATAGTACTCAGCTGGGAAGGGAATACAAGAGCGAAGATGCATCACAACCTGGAAAGCAGGTCAACTGGAAATCCAAAGTGATGATTAAAACAACAACACATTTGCAACAAGATTCATATAATTGCATACAAAGCAGTCATACACAACTACATAAGTTAAAAAACATACATTTCTAAGAAACCATAACAGTCCAACTACAATAACAACATATGCAGAAATGTGTTGGCTCTTATTATATAATGAAGTGTAAGTCCCAATCATACTATACATCCATGTAAACCTACTTGTAGAAAATTTGTGATAGGTTAACCTAATAATGCAATATAAATCAAAGAAGAATACTATAACCTACTTCTACTATCAATTTTGCGGAAGCTTGAAGATCGAGATGAACAATATAACTAGAAGAAGAAGAATCAATGGCAAAATACACATGAAAATACTTTGGGGAAAGTCTCAGATAAAAACCCCACACTATTGTATTATCATACATGGTGGAAATACATAGGAATTATACAAAGCCTTAGCTCTCACAGCTAGCCAACTCTCAGTACAATCCTCACAGATGCTCACAGGAAATCTTGGCTTCTCTCTAGCCTTCCTCTCTACCCTCCAAGCTCCTATTTCCTTGCGTTGTTCCTTGTTGATGATTTCCCATTACCAAGTGGAAAACCAAGCCTTCAAAACTGCGCAATTCTCAAGGATGAATCCTTGGCTGCATGCATACGTTTTCTCCATGAGAAAACACATGCAACTGATAGTACACTGTCCTTGAAAATTAATCTCAACTGGGTCGTTCTCAGAATAGACATGCATGAGTTTCTGATGAGGGAATCTTCAGTTAACTAGAGTAACACTAGTTGAGTGCATTAATGCATCAACTGACTATTAACTCACTATTTGTTCCTCAAACAGTTTGGAACTAATTTAATTGGACTTAATTCAATAAACTAAGTTAACTAATTACAACTCAAATATAACTCAATCTTATGTCCTCAATTTAAGGGATAAATCTTGCACGACTTCAGAAAGACTTCTAACTTGATTTTCTCTAACTAATTAATTTAAAATAAATTAATTAATTATTTCCAAGTAGCTATTAAGACTAAATTTGATTTTAATTCACAATTTAATTCAAGGACAAATCAAATTGGAATATTCTTTTTGCCATATTTCAACACTACCAGCCCCAATAGTGGAATCTTATAGCCACATCTGCCTGCTCCTTCAAAGAGATGAACTAGATCCATGCAGTGGGGAAGCCAAGGCATGTTACAATATTGTCCAAGATTTGTCCAAGATAATCTTATCAGAAGCTTAGCTAACCAAAATCCTATACAATGAGTTATGAGGGATTATTTATAGCAAAGGGTGGGGTGACCCTTGACATTCCTCTTTGTGACAGCCCAACTACCCTCATGACTCTTCACCTACTTTATGACTGTTAGATCCGATTATTGACACTTGACATGACATTACATTATAATGCACATGTACTCATGTGAGGTAACATGGCTTGAGCAAGCCATGCAAGACATCACTGACACTAGGTCCATTGTAATGAGACCAACTCTTTGGCATGCTTGTGATGGTGAAGGTGGTTAGCTGATGCCAAGCTTGGTTGTCTATGATGGTGTGCATGCACCTCATGGTGAAATCTTGTTGAAGCGAACTCTTGCCTCCATTGCAATCAGTGCGTTGGTCCGGACCGTTCATCCAACTCATCTGCTAACAAGCACACGGTCTTCTTGGGTGTAGTGGAACTGGCAACACACTGATGCATAGTGTCTGTCCTGATCTTCAAGTGTGTGGTGGTCATCATGCGCATCAACTTGTCGAAGTACATGTTTAGCTCCAGTTGGACTTGTTTCTTGTCTTCGCCTTGGTGAGTGTGTTGAATGGGTTGGATTGCATGCATGTGCAGAATGACATGCATGCTATTGAATCCCTTGCATGCGATCAACAAAACTACTCACCATGTCTACTCCATGACAGCTGCTAGGATGGATATTTAAACTGTACAAGTGCAATTTCATCCATGAGTGCATGTTGCACCCACTACTATTCCTGTTCCTACTGCAACTCATTCGTCTGTCTATGTAGCTTCATGTTCTTCCTTCAGTTGTTGCTTCAACACATGCAACTCCTTCTTTGTTCCATTATTTGTCTTCGCGTGATCTTCATGTCATGTCATCACCTCATAGCCTGAGTCTCCAAAGTTACTTTCATCATCAGTGGATTTGCTTGATCTTGTAACTTTGTTCCACCTTTGTGTTTTCAACAACCTTCCTCTTGCATTTGCTGCATTCCTTGCATTCACTGCGCTTGTTGTATTCATTGAAATCATTGTGTTCGTTGCATTCGTTACATTCCCTGCATTCACTACATTCGTTGCATTCATTGCGTTCAGTATGTTGCCTTCAGCTATTCTTCATGATGCTTCTCATTGTGATATCTTGATGTTCTTTCCTACGAACAACTTGATATCTCTGTGAGTAGGAAAGCTCATAGACATTTGATCGACTGCATCTCCAAGTGTGCTCTAACGGTGTCTTCGACTCATCCCTCTTAGAAACCATTATACCTCCACTGCTAAGAGGTAGATGAACACCTGAAATACCTGGAGACATGGAAACACTCATGGTAAGAAATTTGTCAGTCGAGAACCAAAATGAACTTGAAAACTGACTTTCAACATACCTATGTGACTGATCATGAAGGTTACACAATTTTGACTAGGATATTGGGAGACTGACTACCAGGACTACGAAAGGAACAGTCTAGCCTACTGGGAGATTGGTTGACTGTTGGAAGAGTGCAATGCATAG
Organism: Pinus taeda; assembly: GCA_000404065.3. Lineage (NCBI taxonomy): Eukaryota > Viridiplantae > Streptophyta > Pinopsida > Pinales > Pinaceae > Pinus > Pinus taeda. The sequence goes on along the minus strand of APFE031069052.1, from coordinate 131,621 downwards.
TCCAGTCTGGCTGTTGACTGCTGGAATTGCACAATGCACAATCTCAGCTAGGAATGGATGCAGGCTCAGTGACTGCATTGCACAATTTTCTAGGCCAGTAGTCACTGTCCCTCAAAAATTAACAAAACATTCCTAGAGGATAGTGCCTCAGAAGAAATGCGCATTTCTAGAGAGGAAGATAGAGCCTTCCTTCCCCAGATTGCACAATGTTGTCTTAGTGAAGGCAGAGTCTGGACCAAGGTTGGTCTGACTCGCTAATAGGCAACTGAAAGAAAATATGATAGTGGATGCATGGCGGCACTTAGTGAAAGTAGAAGTGATTGATAGTGCATCCAAACATGAATGAAATATTCAGTAAACAGATCAACATGCATGTGGGTGAAGCGAGGCGCCAAATTGGCAATTGTTCGTGAAAAATAGTTTCATGCATGCGACAACAGTGAGATAGCAACGAAAAACTAAGACAACACTAGGACAAGCTAATATACATGTAAATGACAAAAAGCGTTCAAAGAAAACAAGAAAACTATACTTATACAAGAGAAAACACAAAAGGTATAGAAATGCAACACAAGTCATGGAAAATGGCCTTACCCCAAAAAAACTGAGTTGAATGTGTTGATAACTCCTAGATGTGATGTGGGATGTCAGAGTTCTAATGTTGATGTGATGAATGATCTCTGCAGTGTCAGTTGATGAGTATTGATAACATCGAGGTTGTGACACGCATGCGAGAAATCTAGGGGAAGCGAAACTTGGTAGGAGGTTTCTGAAATGATCCTTGCACGTAACCTCCAACTGCCAAAAATAAATCCCTCAGTCAAGAGATGCCTTTGCATGCTACCTTGGGAGAAGCAGCCCATGCATGCAAGTTTGTTTTTCTCAATCCCGGAGGGAACCAGTCAATTCAACTGCACATGCAACAGGCTGTTCTATTCCCGAGAGAAAATGCACATTTTTTACTGGGAGCTAAGATGACTGCCCAGGAGGTTTGTGCAATTTCTGGGTAGAGAAGCTGACTACTTCCCATATTTTCTCAAATTATAGGCTAAGCAACCCTGCTGGGGAAATTTGCCCAATTTCTTCTGGGAGTGTTGGCTGGAAGAATTGCACAATTTTGGAGCCCAGCAGGCTGCTAGACAGAATTGTGCAATTTTTGGAGGGAAGGTTGGTTTCCCTCCAGTAATATGCAATTTTCTTGGGGAAGATTCTTAGCCTGTAGCTGGACCAAGTTCGAGTGAATAGTCTGTGAGGGGAATGCATCAAGTTGTGCTCGACAGACTGCCTTTGTTCATGAAAAACACTGAAGCTTGTGAACTTGACAAGGCAAGACAAGCTGCTGTTAAAGGTTGGTAGGGAGGCTCCAAAATGAAGCTGAGGAAAGATTTTGAAGGGTGGTTTTAGCTGCTACAACACACTGGTAGAACTCCAGCTCTTTAAATGGACCTTGTTCATAAAAATAAAGTCTAACACATTCGAAAGTATTGCTCAATTCTCAGCTCGTCTTGGTTTCACACTAGCTTGATTATAAGATGTAGAATCTACCAAGCTCTTGGTCGATTGACACACATTCCAAGCCAAGGCAATACAATTGTTTCGATTAGGGTTGAGGGGTATATTGGTGCACAAGAAGTATAGTCGTCAACATCTTAGTTTCATCTTTAGTGTTGCTCTGTTTCCAGTAGGCTTGAACAGTACCCCGATGGAGTAGCATAGAAGCACAAGCATGGCTCCGCTGCTAGCGAGCCTCATTAGTACCCTAGTGGAGTTACTTGCATCACCTCCCTGTGCAGGAAACCTTTCTCTTGTTTCGCCTTATTCATTTTTCATTTTGAATTTTTTGACCTTTCATTTTTTCAACTGTGCATAGCACTTATTCATTTCAGAGGCGGAAGAGGGATTCCGACTTATCGAGAGCAGAAGAGGTTGTTCCAGCAGAGAAGTAGTTTATTGTATCTCTAACTTGCCTGTTAAGGTTTCCCCCCTCACCTTACTCTACTTGACTAAGCTGACAAGGGTTAACCCAAAAACAACCGACTAGAGAAGGTGACACTAGTTAGCGCGCAAGCGTTGTGTTTTCACCAAGGTTCACTTCGAACAGTATATATTTTCCTTCAATGTATCATGGACTAAAAGTAACAAGTTCATCATACAGAGGCAAGATGACAAATAACCAAGTAGTGATAGTTGTACAAGACCTCTTGTACTTCGCCCAACTCCTTTCAAGAGTCATACATGGTTCCATGCAAAACTAACCTACGAACGAAACAAGCAAACTAACAAACAATAAAGAAAAGCAAGAGAAAAAGCAAAAGTGAAAGCAAAGCAAGTAAGAAAATAAGAAAGAAAACAAACAAGCAAACAAAGCGAATAAGCAAACAAGCATGCAAGCAAACTAACTGAAAAAAAAAACACTACTCATACTCCTACACTAATGGTGCATGGGCCTGATCAAGTGAAGAGATATTTCCAATGTAGACACTGAGGCATTGGTAGACCCATGTTGGTGAAGACCTGGTTTGTGAGAAACCTAGTTGTACGAACCAGCAAGCAAGAAAGATAGCGAAGGGCTGTTGGGTAGCGAAGGCCTCATGTAACGGTTTTGGGGCTTAAAGCCCATAAGTCAGGGTAATGATATTGTAAAACGTTTCGTGAAGTGTACAGAGCCCAAAATGTAATAGGTCGAGTCAAAGAGTTATCTACCCAAAAATAATGTAAATTAATAGGAAGTGAGTCAACCTACCCATGGTCCGCAGACCATGGGAATGTATAAATAGAGTGAGGCTCTAAGGATAAAAAGTAGCTTTTGGGGAGAGATCTAATGTGTTATGGGTTTGTGAAAGCAATATTCGCTCTGAGTCTATAAGTGCAAGTCATGAGGGTTAGTAGTTAGATAAAGGCTCTACAGCTGTGTGCACTGAGGCCTCATAGAGTTCGCAGCTGTGTGCGCGGAACCCTGCAGCTATGTGCGTAGGGCCGAAAGTGGATTGTACTAAAACAAAGACATTAATAAAGATAAGTTGGTTCTGAATTATCGTGTGGGTTCTGAAATATTGTGGATCTGTTTATGTTCTGGTTTATGCATCTATTATGATATATGATTTTATGTATGTCCTTAAGAGTTAGGATGGTGCACGCTGGTTATAACTGTTAAATGTTTACTTAAAGACCATAAGAGTAGATTAGATATATAATAATCACAGTAATAATAAGAAGTCTAAGAAGCGTTGCCTCATTGAGTTATGTGAAGGACAGACCACTGTGCAGAGTAGCGCGAGTGCGTAGATCGGTTCGTGACCCCTTCAGACCACATCAGGACATCCTCAGGGTGTGGAAACCTGGTTCCAGCACCCTCCCCTACTACCTCGGGTGAGACTTCAATCTACACTCCGTGAACTATTGCTGAAAGGGCTAGTAGTGCGGGATTTGCTTGGCTAAATCACTTTTGAGCCTGGGTCAGGCCCCAACAAGCCAACAAATGGTTTCGTTGTCGAGACCAGGATCTGCCTAAGGGATGTCTGACGTAAGAACGTTGGAACCCTATAAAGAGAAAGATTGAAGATTGGTTGGATCAGAAGCTGTATGAGTTCGTGGTTGACCTCAGCACACGTGCATACACCACCTCCACCAAACCAGAAGTTTAACATGGCAAGCGCAATCAAGTTGCCTGTATTCAAAGGAGTAGGGAGCGAAGATCCAGAATAGTTTTGGTTCATAGTAAGGGAAGTATGGGAAGCGCATGGAGTTATAGAAGATAACATTAAAAAGGTTACCTTGGTGAGTGTGTTCCAAGATCGTGTGCTGACATGGTATATCAAGCACTCTAGCGATCACCCAAATTCCAGAATAGTGGGGATTCTGGATGCATTGAACAAAGGATTTAGCCAGCTAAAATTAAAGATGCAGTCAATCATAGGGTTCAAGGAAATCGTGATGCTACCAAGTGAAACCCCTTGGGATCTGGATCAGAGATTGAAGAGTATGATCCGAGACGCTAACATGATGCTCACAGATGCGCAGCACCACGCATGGTTTGTGGCATCTTTAACGCCACATCTGAGGATGACACTGTCACAACAGAAGATCTCGACCCAAGATGAAGCATTAGAGACAACGATGAGGTTGCATGAGACTCCAATATAGGATCTTGGGTTGGGAGTTCAGCATATCCATGCGCAACTACAAAACCTATGCTTGGAGATGCAAAATTTAAACAGGAGAAGGTGCCCCGACTAGAAGCACACGAAGAAGTGTGGTGCATAAAATGTAGAAGCCAGGGCCACGATAAGGATCACTGTCTGGTATTTGTGAACTATTTGGCAAGGGGGGAACAATGCCATTGCAACCAGAGGCACAAGTGGGGCTGAGCATGACGCACTCACTCTGGTGCGCGATCTGTCAGGTGGGAGGAAAGCACACCACGGAAAACTGCCACCTACTGCAAAAGTTTACCCAGACCCCCCAGCAGCTATTTTGCAATTTTTGTAGATTGATGGGCCATGATGAATGAGACTGCCACAGTTATGAATTGTTGATGGATCAAACACTTGCCTACAGGATGTAGACTGAGGTGCGAGATCAGGATCCAACCACAGCAATAGCACGTGGTGGTTTCCAAGGATGAGGACGAGGACAGGGAGGAATGAGGTTAGGAAGGAGCCTTGGGCAGCTAATCTGTTATAACTATGGAGGACCAAGGCACTATGCACATGAATGTACCAACCTGACCAGAATATCATGCCCCTACTGCGAGCAGTTCGATCATGAAATGATAGATTTCCCCATGCTGATAGTGCAAATACATGAGAAAAGGGCAGCACAACCTTCACCGACACAAAACGTCCAAATGATGAGGTTCGAACCGCACGCAGAAGGCCCCAACGTGAACATGACGCTCAGAACTGGCGCAACCACAGGGGAAGATAAGGGGAAACTAAGCGAGGAAGACCCAGGGGTTCGCAAGACCCCTACAAAACAGTCTGAGTTCAACTTGGAACACGTGAAGAAGGCATTTATGGAAGCTAAGAAGAGCTTCACGAAGATCTCTACTTCAGGTAGTAAGGATCAACCTGAGCAGGAAATGGATCCCTCGATGCTAATTACCGTTTTAGAGACATGTATGAAGTTGCTACACAAAAATAAGGCAGTTAAAGGATTATAAGAGTTGATAACTAGATGCACAAGGTCAGGTGAACCTCGCATGGCCCAGAAGCTGGGAAAACATGTTTCACACACTGGATGGGAAATGTGATTAACAGTGCAGATTGGTGACTATGAGATGGATCAGGTCATTCACGACTTAGGCTTGGATACAAACATGCTACCTAAACAAACATGGGAATGCATGGGCAGGCCCACATTACAATGGTCTCCTATTCAATTAAGATGGCAAACCAACAAAAGATCTTGCCCATGGGGAGATTGCAAGGAGTCATAGTGGATATAGAAGGCACGAGCACGTAAACAGACTTTTAGGTAATAGAAATTGTGGATGACAGTAACCCTTACCCTGCATTGTTAAGGATAGACTGGGCCACAGATATGAATGGAGTCATTAACTTAAAGAAACAGAAGATGATATTCAAAAAAAAGTCCCTACGCATAGTTATCACGTTGGATCGAGCTGAAGGAGCATGCTACACTGAACCTATACACGACAATGGAAGTGATGATGACTTGGATTATATCTACAAAATAATTGTGCAAGATCAGGATTGGGTAAATCTGACTGCAAAGGGACGGCTACTGTGGGTGCATGTAGATTCCTTAGATTCAGAAGAAGAAGATGAACACTGGCATAATCAGTTGAGCCAAGTAACCACGCTAAACTATAATATGATAACTAAATCACTACGTTGTGTATCAATTCAGGATTGAGATCTACTGATGTATGATAGGTTGACAAAAGTGGACGAATTCCTAAACAAATTTGAGGACGTGGTACCAGACCACCAGAGGTTCAATGCATTAAAGTGGGCGTTGCACACGACACCTGCGCATTGGTGGGTACACATGAAGGGACCTTTGAATACTGGGACGGCTGCAAAAGGATGATGCAAATAAGGTTTGGGAAGCCAAAAGTACGAATCATCGAGAAATGCGATGGACGTGGTGACCCGTACATGCATCTCACCAAATGGATCAAAGCCTATGGAGAAGAACCCCAGCCAGAGTGGGTACACTTATTTTATCATACCCTAGATGTCATCCCAGGGAATTGATATACTGAAACAGAACTCCGACATGGTACAGGCGAATGGGATATCTTGCGTGAAGGGTTTTTATTAACATTCTTATTTAAGGACCAATGGATGGATACTGTTGACGATGTGTTGCAAGTTGTGAAGGCCACTATTTTCAAAATACCATAGGAACTAGAAGAAATAGTGCAACCAAAGTGGTCGCATCAGTTGAGCCAGGCCCTAGAATGTTACAACATGCAAGTAGAAGATGACGATGATGATCCCAGAAACATCAATATTCCAGAAACAGAGGGGAGTTACAAGGTTCACGGACCAGCAAACGAGGACCCTGACATCACCGCACTACTGAAAATGAAACAGGTAAATATTGGTACAGATAAGGATCCAAAGTACGCGATGCTGGGAGACTATTGGGATGATGCCACGGTGGATAAGGTTGTCGAGTTACTTCGAGAATATCAAGACTTATTCCCGACCAAAATCACAAAGTTAAAAGGGATCCTTGGCGACCTAGCAGTGATGAAAATAACTCTAAAACCTGACACGAAGCCAGTTAAGCAGCGTCCGTACCACCTGAATCTGAAGTATAAGGAAAAGGTCCATGAGGAATTGGACAAAATGCTAGAAGAAAGAATTATTGAACCGGTGGAAGAATCTGACTAGGTGAGTCCTATGATAGTGCAGGAGAAGAAATAGAAGGGCGAAATTCAATTTTGCGTGGATCTCTAGAAACTAAATGACGCTTGTCTTCATGACCTGTTCCTGACGTCATTTACAGATGAAGTTCTGGAGAATGTTGGTGGACAAGAAGTGTATTCATTTATGGATGGGTTCTTAGGGTACCATCAGATCAAGATCACACCAGAAGATAGAAGCAAGACCACCTCCACGACCAAATGAGGATGTTTTCAGTACACGGTTATGCCCTTTGGATTAAAGAATACCCTAGCGATATTTTCACGCGTAGTAGTGGTCATGTTCAAGGAATTCATCCATAAGTTTCTAGAAGTTTATTTGATGATTAGACTGTATTTGGGGTAGTCAAGAAACATATCGCGAGCTTACAGTTGATGCTGAATACGTGCTGATGATACCAGATTGCGTTGAACCTTAAGAAATGCACTTTCCTTGTCCCCTTCAAAAACATGCTCGATCATGTGGTATGCCGACAAGGCTTGATGGTGGATCCTACGAAGGTTGCTGTCATACTCAATCTGGAGGCGTCGTGAAGTGTTAAACAACTGCGCGCCACATTGGGACACACTGGGTACTACCAAAAGTTCATCAAGAGCTATGCACAAATCACGACACAAATGGAACAATTGTTGAAAAAGGATGCTACATATTGTTGGAATGAGGAATGTAAGAAGATTTTGGAGGTTCTCAAGGAAAAAATGGAATCTGCACCCATTCTGGTCTTTCCAAAGTGGGACATTGAATTTCACGTACATGTTGATTCATTGTGTATTGCGCTGGGTGTTGTACTTACGTAGGAAGGTGCCGAAGGTGTTAATCACCTGATCGAATTTGCAAGTCAGCGGCTGTCAAAAGCTGAAAAGAACTATTCTACTACTAAGTGCAAAGGATTGACGATGGTATACACACTCTAGAAATACCACCACTATCTGATGGGTGGGCACTGTAAAAAGTATATTGATCATTCCACGTTCAAATACTTAGTGAATAAGCCTGTGTTGGGGGGGTGTATTTGTAGATGGTTGTTATTGTTTCAAGAATATGATTTTGAAGTCATCATGAAGCCGGGATGTCTAAATGCAGGCCCAAATCACCTGTCCCGAATTGAGAATGGTGAAGAGCCCACAAATTTTGAAGAAGGACTACCTAATGCACAGCTTTATGCACTGCACATCGCAGATGGCCACTTTGAGGACATAATCCACTACTTAACCACAGGGATCACGTGGTAGGGGTATTCATTTTAGCAGAAGAAAGAATTGGTTATACGTGTAGTAGACTTTACTGTTATTGCAGGGCACCTCTACAAAATGGGCAACGATGAAATATTACAAAGGTATGTACCTGAATTTGAGTGAGGACAGATCCTTGCCAAAGCACATCAGGGGGGTTGTAGGAGGACATTATGTAGGAAGCGCCACAACACAGAAGATTCTTCACACTGGACTATGGTGGCCAACTCTACATCAAGACTCAAAAGCGTACTGTCGGGCCTACGATTTATATCAATGGACTGGGAAACCATCGCGGAGGGAAGAAATGCCACTCAAGCCATAGATAACGCTGCAACCATTCAAAAAATGGGTGATCAACTTTGTGGGGCCTATTACACCTCAAGGAAGGATGGGTGTGCGTTATATCATCAATGTGATAGAATACTTGACTCGATGGGTGGAAGCACAGCCAGTTAAGGACTGCATGGCCGCTACAACTGCGAAATTTTTATTCGAAAATGTGTTAACACAGTTTGGATGCCAAAAAGTTCTAATGAGCAACCACAGAACGCACTTCCTGAATGAGACCGTCAGTGCACTCACTGAGAAATTCTAGATATATCATCAACAAAGTACGTCATACCATATGCAAGAAAATGGGACCGTCGAAGCTTTCAACAAGATTTTGGAGGCTGCGTTGCCCAAGGTATGTAATGCGTAGCGAAATGATTGGGATTTGTGCATACCTATTGTGCTATGGGCATAAAATGAAATCTGCATAAAAATTGAGTGAAGTGATGTTGGGAGGATTTGAAAATTGAATAGTTGTGTGAGCATGATCCTCAACATCACTCGGCAATGGTGGAGCTATTGAAGGAGGGGAAGGTGGATGGTTAGTCAAGACAGTCACTGCATCCACATGAGATTACGTAACTCCATTAATGAAGAATGTTGAGTGAGGCTTGATCTCAAGCTTCTTCTTGGGACAGGCAGATTCCTTAAGGTAGTACCCAAATCGATCCTAAAGATAGGAAAATTTCATCTGCGTCCTCAAAGCTTTAAACTGCAAGTCACGGAAGTGTTGCCAAAAAACAATAATCGATTCATGCAGAGTCTTTCGTTGCTGTAACAAATTTCCATCAAGATGGTCTGGATCAAAATGATATAAAGTGTCTTCAATAAGATCACAGAAGTGCTCAAGTGAGTGCACGCTGTCAGCCGGTAGGCTAAGCAACCAACAACGTGGATATTCGTGAAGTGTGTGTGCAAGCAGCAAGTTGGCCTATTAGTCAGAACACCTATCTTCCTCATGAAGCATGGAAAGAAATTCATGTAAGTACTCAGGCTAGGCCACTTCGCCTTCACCATCATATGTGTAAGTGGACAAGAGATCGAAAAACTCCCCCATGATGGAGACATCTTCACGATTCAAAAAACATTGTGGGGCGAGAAGAGTGCAAGAATCCATGAAAGGTAAGAAAAGGTTCAAAACTAGATGATAGGACACAACTTGTCATCTGAACCTCCTTCTAGCGCCAAAAATGTTGACGGTTTTGGACCCACCAACATGTCAAGGGGATCTCCCCAGTAAGAAGTCCCAATTAAACCTCAGACCGCTTGGTGTAGGAGTCCCACCAGTGGGTTGTAAAGTAATGCCTTGACCGCGATGTCACACAGAGGCAAGTAAGATAACTCTCGTGGTAGCAAGGGTGTGAATGTTATAGTGAATCAAGGAAGGTGAATGAGAGGTTCTAAGACATGGGGGGTGAGATGAGTGTGTCCCTTGGAAACATGTAGTAGTACTCAGTTGGGAAGGGGACATACAAGCAAAGATGCATCACAACCTAGAAAGCAGGTCATCCATCAATCTAAAGTGATGATTAAACCAACAACACATCTGCAACAAGATTCATATAATTGCATACAAAGCAGTTCATACAAAACTACGTAAGTTAAACAACATACATTGCTAAGCAACCAAAACAATCCAACTACAATAACAACATATCCATGAAAATGTGATGGCTCTTATTATATAAAGAAGTGTAAGTCCCAATCATACAATACATCCATGTAAACCTGCTAGCCCCAACAGTGGAACGTTACAGCCACATCCACTTGCTCCTCCAAAGAGATGAACTCTGTGCAGTGGAGAAGCCAATGCGCATTACAATATTGTCCATGTTTTCTCCAAGATGGTCTTATCAGAAGCTTGGCTAACGAAAAGACTATACAATGAGTTATGAGGGACTATTTATAGCAAAGGGTGGGGTGACCTTTGACATTCCCCTTTGTGACAGTTCAACTACCCTCATGATGTTTCACCTACTCTATGACTGTTACATCTTACTATTGACACTTGACTTACACTTGACATGACGTTACATTACAATGCACATGTACTCATGTGAGGCAACATGGCTTGAGCAAGCCATGCAAGAAATCACTGACACTTGGTCTATTGTGATGAGACCAACTCTTTGGCATGCTTGTGATGGTGAGGGTGGTGAGTTGATGCCAAGCTTGGTTTTCCGTGATGGTGTGCATGCACCTCATGGTGACATCTTGTCGAAGCGAACTCTTTCCTCCATTGCAACTGGTGCATTGGTTCGGCTCCTTCATTCAACTCGTCTGCTAACATGTGCATGGTATTCTTCGATGTGGCTAAACCGGAAGCACACTAATGCATAGTTTTCATGATGATCTTCAAGTGTGTGCTGGTGTTTATGCCATCAACTTGCTGAAGTACATGTTCAACTCCAGTTCGACTTGCTTCTTATCGTTGCCTTGGTGAGAGTGTTGAATGGGTTGAATTGCATGTGTGTGCACAATGACATGCATAATGTTGAATCCCTTGTATGTGATCAACAAAACTACTTACCATGTCTGCTCTGTGCCAGTTGCTGGGATGGATCTTTAACTTATACAGGTGCAGTTTCATCCGTGAGTGCATGTTGTGCCCATTGTTGTTTCTGTTCCTACTGCAACTCATTCGTTTGTCTATACAGCTTCATGTTCTTCCCTGAGTTGTTGCTTCAACACATGCAACTCCTTCTTTGTTCCATTCTCTATCTTCGCATGATCTTCATGTCACGTCGTCACCTCATAGCCTAAGTCTCCAAATTTTCTTTCATCATCAGTGGATCTGCTTTATCTTGCAACTTTGTTCTGCCTCTATGTTTTCAACAACCTTCCTCTTGCATTGTTGCATTCGGTGCATTCGTTGCGTTCGCTACATTCACTGCGTTCACTATATTCACTATATTCATTGTGTTTGTTGCATTCGTTACGTTTGATATGTTGCCTTCAGCTATTGTTCATGGTTTTTCTCATTGTGATATCTTGATGTTCTTGCCTACAAACAACTTGATATATTCGTGAGTACGCAAGATCATAGACATTTGATCAACTACATCTCCAGGTGTGCTCTGAATGGGTCTTCGACTCTGCCCTCTTAGAAACCATTGTACCTACACTGCTGAGAGGCAGATGAACACCTGCAATACCTGGAGACATGGAAACACTCATGGCAAGAAATCTGTCATTCGAAAGCCAAAATGAACTTGAGAACTGAATTTCAACATACCTGTGTTACTGATCATGAAGGTTGCACAATTTTAGCTAGGAGGTCGAGAGATTGACTGCCAAGACTGTGAAAGGCATAGTCGGGGCTGCTAGGAGGCTAGTTGACTATTTAAACTACACAATACACAGTCTAGTCTGGCTATTGACTGTTGGAATTACACAATTTACAGTCTCAGCTGGCAATGGCTGCAGGCTCAATGACTGCATTGTGCAATTTTCTGGGCTAGCAGTCACTGTCCCTTAGAAATGCGCAAAAAAATCCTAGAGGACAGTGCCTGGGAAAAAATGTGCATTTCTAGAGAGGAAGACAGAGCCTTCCTTACCCAGATTGTGCAATGTTGTCTCAATGAAGAAAAATTCTGGACCAAGATTGGTCCAACTCACCAACGGGCAACTGAAAGAAAATATGACAATGGATGCATGGTGACACTTAGCGAAAGTAGAAGTGATTGATAGTGCATGTAAACATGAATGAAATATTCAGTAAACAGATCAACATGCATGTGGGTGAAGCGAGTTGCCGAATCAGCGACCATTCATGAAAAACGGTTTCATGCATGCGATAGCAGTGAGATAGCAATGAAAACTGAGATAGTGCTAGGACAAGATAACATACATGTAAATGATAGTAGGAGTTCAAATAAAATGAGCAAATAGTACTCATACAAGCAAAAACACAAAAAGCGATAGAAATGCAACACAATTCATGGAAAGCGGGCTTACCCCAAAACAGTTGAGTTGAATGTGCCGACAACTCCTAGATTTGATGTGGGATGTTAGAGCTACAAGATTGATGTGAGGAATGATATTTATAGTGTCTGATTGATGAGTTTTAATAACATCGAGGTTGTGATGTGCATGCCACAAATCTAAGGGAAGTGACACTTGGTGGGAGTTTTCTGAAATGATTTTTGCACGTAACCTCCAACTGCAAAAAATAGATCCCTGAGTCAAGGGATGCATCTACATGCTACCTTGGGAGAAGAAACCCATGCATGCAAGTCTTTTTAGCTCGGTCCTGGAGGGAACCAGTCAACTTAGCTACACATGCAAGATGTTGTATGACTATCGGGAGAAAATGAACATTTTGGATTGGGAGCTAGGCTGACTGCCCAGGAGATTTGTGCAATTTCTAGGCAGAAAAGTTGATTGCTACCTAGATTTACACAAATTCTAGGATGAGCAGCCCTGCTAGGGAAATTTATGCAATTTCTACTGGGAGTGTTGGCTGGCAGAATTGCACAATTCTGGAGCCCAGCAAGCTCCCAGACAGAATTTCTCAATTTCTATAGGGAAGGTTGGTTGCCCTCTAGAAATGCGCAATTTTCTTGGGGAAGTTGCTCAGCCTGCAGCTAGACCAACCCCAGGTGAACAGACTGTGAGGGGAATGCATCAAGTTGTACTTGACAGGCTTCCTTTGTGCATGAAAAACATTGAAGCTTGTGAACTTGATGAAGTAAGACAAGTTGTTATGAAAAGTTGTCAGGGAGGCTCCAAAATGGAGCTGAGGCAAAATTTTGGAGGGTGGTTGTAGCTGCTACAACACAACAAAAAGTTACGATATAGGAATCCTTGATATTGATGAACAAAGGAGAATGAAGCCCTGTCATAAGACATGGACCTATGGTGAGTAAAGATAAAAGGAGCTAAGCTCTAAGGGAATAAGGGCATAGACATGGTGATATATCGTAAAAAAAAAATTAATAAAGTTACAATGAGTGGAGCTACAATACAAGACTGAGTGTATATGATGTATGAGTCGGTAACTAAATAAACGAGTGCAGGAGAGTTGGTTGCAAAATTAATGGCAACTATAGAGATCATTTGGTCAAGATAGAAAGGACCAAGATTTTATAGGGAAGAGTGTTGGACCTTCCTTAAGCTGGAGAAAGCTACCTTGAATCTTCCTATGCATGTCTTAGAAATTAAATGAAGAACAAAGAACTCATGTCGAAGTACAGTCAAGCTCTATGGATCCATGAACAAGCATTGAGAGCCTCATTGAGTGTGCAGGAATACTAAGGATTTATTTCTCAATATGGAGAAGTAATCAGATGCCCATTCTTAGTGGTTACTGTAGAAGTAGTGGAAAATTCATACACAACAGTAGGATGGAGAGCCATGTAGAAGTACACTTGGGTAGTGTGGATATAGGACAATATATGCAGCATTGACTAGTGTGCAACAGAATAAAAAATAGGAGAAAAGTTGAGAAATGGGGGGAAGTTGCACTGTAGTGTGTGAGTTGTGAGGAGAGATATGTGTGAGTGTGCACACTCCTGTGTGAGGCCAAGTGATATTGTTCTGTAGAGAAAGGCAGGAAAGTACCTATGCAGAGAAAAGACCCTGAGAGAGTCAATGTTGCTGTGAGAAAGGCCGAAGGTGCCTATGCTACGTGAAGAAGGCCGAGAGAGCATGTGCTCTGGTGTAAGAGGCCAACAGAGCATGTGGAATATAAGGTCAAGAGTTAAGTGCATGTTTTTTAAGAGAAGAGGAAAAAGTGCAACGAGAGGCTATGATGAGTGATTCTTGTTGATAAGAGTAGTGAGTTGCAACAGAGAGTGGAGAGAATAGTGTGTTGCATGGGCCAATGGATGTGAAGAGAACAGAGATGATATCAAGCAGAGTGGCTACCCATAACATAAAACATTGAGTTCCTTATTGAGTGTGGGTTGGAGCCTACATACGGGAAATTGGTGCTTCCATCTCTTATGGGTGCTTGAGAAGGCTTGGGGGTTGGTGCCTCCTGCAAATTGGTGCTTGCATGAATCCAAGGAGCTGTCATTTGGTGCTTGCAACAGATCTATGAAGTTGGTGCTTCACATGGTGCTTCTGGTAAGTTGGACAAGTGTCTACAAAAGGAGGGAGTTGGCGCTTCTTGCTAGTGGGTGCTAGTAAACAATCAAAGGGAGTTGGTGCTTCCAGTGAGCGGTGGCTCATAAAACAAATTGATGTAATAGAGTAGGTGCTCTCATTTTACATCAATAACAACAAAAAGCTTTGGTGGTTTTTTCCTTAAAGGGTTTCCACGTAAAACCTTGTGTCTCATGTGTATGATGCTCATGGTGTGTGCTTATATGTTGATTTGATATTTATACCACATGATATGTTTTTTTTGGTTATATGGATGGTTTCCAAGTTTAAATAAGAAAAATAAATTGGCATAAAAAGTTAAAAATTGGCCTTAATACTTACTCGCTCCCCTCTTAGTATTAACATTGTTTCCAATAAAGTCATCTTTGAGTTCATGGATCCTATTAATAATATTAGGGAGATTATGCCTCTTCATGCATCTGTTCTTCTCAACTTGGAAAAGGTAGAGATTGGAAAAGAAAATATTGAATTAACCCAGGGAGTATTTTCTTGGCCATCCTTGGAAGTGCCACCCTTGGATTGAGTCAAGTCTTGGGTTTCTAATGTTGAACTTGCTACTGAATTGTCTTACTCACATTTTCTTGTCAACGAGTGTCTTGTACCCCTTTTATGTCTTGATAGTTCTTATCAAGGATCTATACAAGTTCATGATACCACTCTCTTTATGTCCTCGGGTCATTCTCTTTAATGCTATGCTTCTTGGTTCTCCCTAGCATCATCAACTTTTAGGACTCAAGTAATTCAACTTTCTATGGCATGGCCCCATCATGATGTGCCATATGGTACCTCCACTCCTCCATGAGTTCATGTACAAGAATCATTAGCTTGTTCACGACAGTGGGAAAAGCTTCTAAATATGACATATAGATTGAGTTATTCTTGTACATATTGTACATAGGAATGTGTGTGATTTTTTTATCTCTTTACTTTTGGTGTGCGATGTGAAATATTTTCTAGTGCATCATATATACCAAAAAATAAAAATAAATAAATAAAACCAAATATATATATATGTGTGTGTGTGTGTGTGTGTGGTCTTGTTTTTACCTAATCCATGTTTTATTTATTTCATTATGTGATTTAACAATGAGTCTAGTCTTTCTGGATGGTTTTTACAAGATAAGATGGCATGTTTATTGCAACATTTGTTGGATATTAGCTTTGTTTTTCTTGAACCTAACATATAGGGGTAGGTCTCTCATTTCCATCTCCATTGGATTGTTGACTTACATTTCCATCTTTATTATGCATTAGGTCTAACCACATCAAGTTGTGATATTAACCTCTCTTTCTTATACACATTGTAACTTGAAGGTAGATCTTGCATATACATAATGCCCTAGATTAGAAACTTTGTTCTATGTTTCTTTCCATGTAGTGTTTATTTATTTCCATTTTGGAATTCATCCTTTTGACCCACCATGAATTAGAATCTAAGCCTTATTTTTCATTAAAATCAGCGGATTACTAAAATTGAGGCTTATAATGGAAATCACGAATGAATATGGAAATGTCGTGATATGATGCGAAAAATAGAGGATAGGACAGCTTGACGTAAGTAAAAGTTCTTATCTGGTCATTGTCCACTTTAACCATTATGCCTAATTTATAAATGATTTTCATGTATAAAAGGCTCGAAAGAGTTATATAACATAATCTCATTTGAAATCAATATAAAGATATAAGAACAAGGGTT
This sequence comes from Pinus taeda, assembly GCA_000404065.3. Taxonomy (NCBI): domain Eukaryota; kingdom Viridiplantae; phylum Streptophyta; class Pinopsida; order Pinales; family Pinaceae; genus Pinus; species Pinus taeda. Next base: position 115,353 of record APFE031069052.1, on the reverse strand, counting down.
TATAATGACCATTGGTGTATGAAAAGTATGACTTCAATACCATCAGCAGAGCTCTGTTTCCCACATGTGTCCATAACCTTGAAAGAGTTTCTTATTTCACCCTTGGAACCATAATCCTTTGTGCATGCCTAGGAAAATGTTGTGTGATGTCAGAATGGAGGCCATTGTGTTGGCTTGGTAACCAGATGAATCACAATGCCATTCACCAGGAAGGAGTGAAAGGTGGGCAGGTCGGCTCGTGATGAGACCTCTTGTTCCAAGGAATTTTTATTTTTCTGATGTGCCTCTTGGATCATATCCCTGGTGTCGTGGCCATAGTGGGAATGCCACTTCACTTGCTTCCTCATGATCATGGTGGGCTAGCTCTTGATGAGACTCCCTATCCTTCATCTGACAAATCATGTTAGTAATCATATAGATATGTATTCTTATTTTTTTTGTTTTCTTTTATATAGCACTTTTCTATTTATATACAGAGGGTGTCTCAACACTCCTTAAGAGAAGGGATGGTGGAAGAAGTTTGAACATCTCAATAGAAGAAAATATGCCCTTATTCTTACTCAATAATAATGATCAAAGAGAATTATGAAATTTTTAAGAAAGAACCACATGATAAAAATAATCAATCAAATTGGTTTTAGTGAAAATAAAGACAATAAAGTGATATAGATAGTTGCGTCATTTACTCTTTTCTCTTATCGATTCAAAGCAATTTCTTCTAAAGATAACGATTTTTCTTTTTGGTTTGCTGATTTCAGTATCCTCTAGTTTTTGTATTCTTGCATAAATGTATAGTTGTGCCTTAAATGACCATCATTCACAAAAATCCTCTAAATGATAAAACACAGACAAAAAGAAAAAAATGCACTCAAAAAGTGATGTTCTATAGATGGAACAGCAAGTAAGGCAAGCATAAAATTAAATACCGCTCCTTTAGCAGAACAACCTAAGATCATTCGAAATAGAAACTGTTGTTCTTTCAAAATGAACGAAAAAATGAAAAAATGCAAAGGAAGGTTGTTCCTTTAAAAGGAACGAAAAAACAATATGGCAGAAGTGTTGTTCCTTCGAAAAGGAACAACAAAAATGCAAAGATGTTGTTCCTTCGGAAAGGAACAACAAAAGATGAAAGTGTTGTTCCTTCAGAAAGGAATAGCAGAAAACAAAAGTGTTGTTCCTTCGGAAAGGAACAGCAAAAATGCAGAAGTGTTGTTCCTTCAGAAAGGAACAGTAAAATGTGAAAGTGTTGTTCCTTCGAAAAGGAACAACAAAAAAATGAAAGTGTTGTTCTTTCGGAAAGGAACAGTAAAAATGCGGAAGTGTTGTTCCTTCGGAAAGGAACAACAAAATGTGAAAAAAGTGTTGTTCCTTCAGAAAGGAACAACAAAAAGGCGAAAATGTTGTTCCTTCGGAAAGTAACAACAAAATGCAAAAGTGTTGTTCCTTTATAAAGGAACAACAAAAAGGCGGAAATGTTGTTCCTTCAGAAAGGAACAACAAAATGAAAAAGTGTTGTTCCTTCGGAAAGGAACAACAAAAAGGCGGAAATGTTGTTCCTTGGGAAAGGAAATAGTGTTGTTCCTTCAAAAAGGAACAACAAAACGGCTGAAATGCTATTCCTTCAAAAAGGAACAACAAAATGCAAAATTGTTGTTCCTTCGAAAAGGAACAGCAAAAAGGCAGAAACGCTATTCCTTCAAAAAGGAATAGAAAAATGCAAAAGTGTTGTTCCTTCAAAAAGGAATATCAAAAATATGGAAATGTTGTTCCTTGGGAAAGCAACAACAAAATGCAACAGTGTTGTTCCTTTGAAAAGGAACACCAAAATGGCTGAAATGTTGTTCCTTCGGAAAGGAACAACAAAATGCAAAAGTGTGTTCCTTTGAAAAGGAATAGCAAAAAGGTGGAAATGTTGTTCCTTTGGAAAGGAACAACAAAATGCAAAAGTGTTTTTCCTTCGGAAAGGAACAAAAAAAAGGCGGAATTGTTGTTCCTTTGAAAGGAACAACAAAATGCAAAAAAATCCAGAAATACAAAAATCTGTACATAAAGTAATTTATACAAGCAGAAAAGAAAAACTTACGTACAAAATGTAAGAGAAATGAAATTACTTAGTGAATCAATGCCAAGGAAGAATTATTTTCCTCAGCGAGAATTTTCATATCAGAATCTTCCCGGAGCTATTGGTCGAAGTATTCCCAAGTAAGCGGTTTATGGTACAGTCACACTCGGTGACCATTTTCTTTAAAGGTATGTCCAGATCCATCAATAGTAGTCAAAGTAATGGTACCATTTTCATGCACTTTTTAGATTTCATACGGTCCAAGCCATTGAGTTTGAAGTTTTCCCGAAAAATCCTGAAACCTGGAATCGTATAGGAGTGCCCAGTCTCCTTCTTGGAAGAATTTCTTCTTGATCAGGGTGTCATGCCATTTTTCTCTCTGTTGTTGGATTAATGCAGTGTGTTGATGAGCCAAGAGTCCAATTTCATCTAGCTCGTTAATTTGTTGTATTCTATTAGTTTGGGCCTCATTTAAGTTCAAACCAACCTCATGTGTTGTTCTTAATGTTTGTATTTCAATCTCTATTGGAAAAATGGGTTCCTTTCCAAATACTAGCTGATATGGTGAATAACCAGTGGTATTTCTCCATGTTTTTCAGTATGTCCACAAGGCATCTGACAATCTTGAAACCCAATCACGCCTGTGTGATGTAATGGTTTTTGTAAATATTGCCTCTATCACTTTATTCGTGCTTTCTACTTGGCCATTTGCTTGTGGGTGATACAGAGTAGTAATTTTATGCTAAATGTGATAAATTTTTAATGTTGCAACAATTTCATTACCTACAAACTGTGGTCCTCTGTCCGTGATTATGTCCCTTGGGAGGCCATATCACACAAATATTTGGAATAGGAAATGAATCACAGAGTCCTCTGTAGCTCTTGGAAGTGCCTCTGCTACAACCCATTTGGCAACATACTTTGTTGCTACTAGAATGTATGTTTTCTGATTTGATGATGGGTTGATCAGACCGACAAAATCGAGCACCCGTCGCTCAAATGGTTCAATTACTAATTGTGGGTTTAAAGGCATTTCATCGAACTATCCAGGGCATCCTGCTCTTTGGCAACTTTCACGAGCTTGAACAAATTTCTTAGCATCTTTAAAGATTGTGGGCCAGTAATAACCTATTTGCAAAACCTTGTGACCAATCCGTCGATCTACGAAATGTCTGCCACATGTTCCATCAGGGAAAATTTTAAGAACCCCCCCTAAATTTATAAGTATAATAAATAGGCGAATCTCCATGGTATATAGGAAAAATGGAAGGCGATTTTATCAATAATATAATATGTATATATAATTTTTTGGCGAATCTCTCACCAGGCATGGCGAATATTTTACTCAATTATAAAATCTTGTAAGATCTTGGTATTACCATGGGTTATTATAAACCTGGAGCTTAAAAATTACTATTAGTAATTTATAAAAATTAATAAAATTAATAGTTGATTTTTATTTTATTTTTTATTTTAACCAAGCTAAAATGTTTAACATACATTAAATTACAACATCCATCTTGATCCACCAAGCCCCCCAGAGGTATCAAATATTTTTTCACTCTGTGCTAGTTTGCATATCATGATATTTGATACCTCTCGGGAGTTAGTAGATCTAGAGTAAAGATGGATCTACGCTGGTTTAATTCCCCCATTTAAATAGGCTACATTCCAGGTGAATACCATGGGTCAATACCATGTGCCATTTTGGTGAATACCATGTGTCAGTACCATGTGCCATTTTTATTTTTATTAATACTAATATTAGGGTTAATAATGTTTTTTTGCATGGTATTAATAACAATCTAGTCCATGGTATTTATCCCATAGTATTTTTCCCATAGGTTTCACCTAA